>JAVTVY010044130.1:0-21400 GCA_036873755.1 Hanleya hanleyi | reverse complement strand
AAGTCGAGGAGTGCGAGAGAAAAGACCCCAGAAAGGAGTACCTTGAGATAATCGTGGTTGTGAATATACCGTTTTCCTTCCCAAGTATATGAGGTATGCGGGCCACATTTGGTTGATCGATTCGTCTGCCGTGCTTTATTGTGCGCTACATTTTTTTTTTTTCTGGTCAAACGTGTCCTCCTAAATGATATACCGCTAGGTCTCTCCTCCTTTAGCGGGGAGAGAACTACTAGGTCTAGATTTTTGTTGTCCATTGTCGATTGATACTTTAAGGGGAGATGATGTGTCATGTACCAAAACTTAGGTCAAGGTCAAAGGTCAAGGTCACTGTGACCCCAAAATCGAGAACTCATTAAATCATTTCCATATACCTGCTCGTGTAATACGATGGTCATCTCGGTCCATCTATCCGTCCATTCATCCATTAACATCCGTGCAATATCTCTAGATTCAAGGTATGGATTGGTACCAAAATTTGTCAAAGGTCAAGGTCACTGTCTTTCAAAACTTAATCCAGTTTAGCTGTCTCCCCTACATGTATATGACATTTGTCCAGTAGAGTTGTCTCCCGTGTTTGATACATGTGAAAAACAGCTACATTTAGTTGAACTGTTGTGAAATTAAAACCATACATTTTCTAATTTAACTGGGAGAGGGATACTTTATGAACATTATACATGTTTATTAACTCAAGAACAAAGGTTTACTTCATTACTTTTTTCACATTTTCTTCCATCATGAAAAATTTTCTCACCTGAAAGGAATCAATTTGAAGGAAAACTACTATTTTCTTGTGTTTGACTATTGTCAATTTCAGTGTGGGATATGTGAGCTCTCGGCTCTTGTTTCAAGGTCATCTAGTTACCAAGAGTTAAGCCCAATTTACTTTATCATTCAATATATGATGTGATATTTGTTACATTCTCAGAAGCACAAAATTATAGACCTTTCTCTGCATTGCTAGCTACCCATCGGGATCAAAGCTATTAAACAACCTAATATTTGGACCAGTGTTATTCCAGATTTACAGGCGTATATTGAAGCCCATTGGGCTCTTGTTTAAACATGGTTTGAACACATCAGTGTCAACATGTTTGGGTTTAATTATAAACTCAATTTCAAGTGAACCTGCCTTTAGAAAAGCATTTGAAACCGAAACATATGATTATTGTATAAAATATGATTAAGATAGAATCTAAAACTTTGATGCAATTCTGTAAGTGATAGGATGGTGTGGCCTTGACAATTCAACATGGTGGTGATGAGTGATCTGAGTGTTGTTGATATATTCAGTGTCTTTAATATTAAATATAAACATCTATATTGTAAATGCATTGCCTTCTCTTACCCTGGCGATTCCTGTGGGTGTTTTTGTGAGTGTTCCTGTTGTTTTGGAACTCTCTGGTTTCCTGGAATTCTTCTACTTGAAAGTAGCTTGTTATTTCATATTCTGCAATGCCAAACATGGATACATGGAAATATAGTAACAGATTTCCGCAGATTTGCGCCAACAGCCACCCATAGACTAGTGATACATGTTAGGTAAATATCTTCACAGGTTACGGGGTATATCCAAGAATGTGATGAAAATGGGTCCTTAGACCATTCTGAATAAAATTATACCTACACATATATGTACTAATGTGATTGAAAAAAATTGGTGGGACAAATGACACATACATAATGATACATGTACCTTCCCAACTTTTTAAAAGTATATGTGGAGACAAATAATATTTCGGTCTTACATTTTATGTCATTATGTCTTTAATACCAAATACTGTTTCCATTGCTGGTTTGGCCAATGTTGAACTGGTTTCACTCCTCCCTCTTTTAGGGATTGGTATTCTCATGGCATCACATATATTACCATCAATCTGTCTGTCTGCAGGATAACTTTCATCATGGTAGGCCTAAAAGTATATATATTATAATATATATCACTGTTGGCACTGGGCCATACACTGCATAGATGCTTTGAAACAAGAGATAATATCGGCAAGGGAATGTTTCAAATTTAAATTGGAAAACAAGGATGTTTGGGGTGAGAGTCGCGCTACCCATGGTGTTAATAGTCAAAGACCCGTCCACCTGTCCATTGGACAGGCAATTTCAAATTTGGACAGACAAAACTTGAAAAATTTAACATGATAGAGATATGAAACAGGGAAGTAGCCTGTCCAATTTAGACAGGCAGATTTTTCATCCTGGCTAACACCCTGCTGCTACCCTCAGATGGTAATAGTCACCGATCAGGATCTTATCATGAAGCTCTGGGTTTTCGGTTTTCTGAGTTTAAGCAAAACATATTGTTTTAGCTAATGAAGCTGGCTTAGATTTCCCACCATATGCGCGACTGTTCTATTGTTTTATCAGCCTCACAAGTGACTGATATTAAATAATCACAAACTCAAATTAACGTGAATTACTTTGAATTATCGATTTAAAAAAATCCTCAAGAAGGGAGGAGTGAGAGAGAGTAATGACCAGATAGGGAAAAATGTCCAAATGGGGAAATGTCCTACTGTCTATCTCACATTTCAAGGGTCACAGACTTTCGGCAATATATCAGGACCACTTTTTCTTGGAGCAATTCCCAACAGCATCTCAAAGTGATTTGTGCATTTTATACTGAAATTCCAAGAAAATCTCAGAAACTGTGCATGTTATTATCCTCACTCACTCAGTGACGGTTGGGCTCGCAATGTTGTAACATTCTCTCAGACAACTCTTGCTAAACGAAAGCGGAGATATCAGCTGTTCCATCAGCAGTCAGTGACCCGCACAACTGAGGCAAAGTTTAAATTCTACATGATCTGTAGTTCAACAAGCTGAACCCTATTGACATTTAATTTTGTGATATTGATTATGTAGGGTTCAGCCGTTGAACCGAAATTTCCTATCGCAAAATTTTCGCCTCCTGACCTGGGAAACAGCGGGTGGATTTGCCCTCGTAAAAAAAACAATAATACCTACCGCTTTGTACTCGTTTGGATAGATTACATATTGGCCTACTTCCCTGGCCATTTATTTTCTCTGTCCAGCTCCTTTCATTTCCATAAACGGCAAAAGGAAAAAATATCATCGCGAACGATCTTCCAAACATGAAATCTACCGCCGTTTTAGAACACTCGCGTGACCCTGATTCTCTCACGTGAGGTTATTCTAAATTCAGGATTGCAAGAGTCACAAAAACTGAATCCGCTCAGTCGACCCAGTCGCTTAGGGAGATGAAAAATCCCGTGAATTACATTTTTCAGTATGTGCCTTCTATTATTCGTGATACCGATAGTTACAATTTTACATTTAAATGCAGACAATGTGACAGCCTAATGAATGAGCCATTTCCGACCTTCCGGTCTACAATCCCGAATTTACAAATTAGTCTTGTGCCACCATAGTGACATTTCAAAATGGCGGTGGATTTCGTTTTTGGAGGATCGATCGCGATGATTTTTTTTTCTTTTGCCGATTATGGAAATTAAAGGAGCTGGACAGAGAAAATAAATGACCAGGAAAGTAGGCAAATACGTATTCTACCCAAACGAGTACAAAGCGGTAGGCATTATCCATTGTTATGAGCATAAATCCACCCGCTGTTACCCAGGTCGGGAGGCAAGAATTTTGCGATAGGAAATTTCGGTTCAACGGCTGAACCCTACATAATCAATATCACAAAATTAAATGTCAGTAGGGTTCAGCTTGTTGAACTACAGTGTTTGGGGGAGTTCCGAATCAAGGGGAGTTGCGGATCACTTTCCGAATTAACGCCTGATATTTCTTGAAATAAAGCATCTGTTTAAATCTTTTTTAGGTTTGTAGGAATTTCTGTTTCCGTGGACTCGAATGAATGTCAAACAACCGACCTGCATTGTTTCTTTTCCGGTCAATTCGGCAACGTAATACTTCCGGTACTGCGCAATGACAAATTGACACCGAGTCGAAAAACACGTGCGATTTTTCCAGTAGTGATTTTGCGCGAAATAAGGTGGGTTAAGGCGGTAATTTCAGTATTTATTTAAGGGATAGAATCCTGCTAATGGTCAAACAAAATATCTAGTGATTTGCGATAAATGTTAACTGACCAGCATTGTAATATAATGGGGCTGTAGAGATGTCAATTCTGAATCAACGATATACGCGCCGTTCTTAACTTGAAATCGGTGAGTAAGTGACCGTCTCACAACTAATACAACAGGTGCAACCGACTTTAAGGACGATTGGTCAATCCATGGCATTGTCAAAACAATTTTCAATAAGAGCTGAATCAATGACAAAAGCAAATAAGAACTGACCATGGACAATCCGAATATGGTATCGAAGTACTTATTTCATTGCATTTGATAGGGAACTCCATGGACTTACATGTAATAATCTTGTTAACTTCAGTATATTCACAATAATAAATACTTAAAAAATCCGAATTCTCACATGATTGTCGGACATCGTATCCTAAAATGTTCTAGAAAATAATTAAATTGAGATTACAATGCAATTTTGTAGGCTCGCTCCAAGATAAATATACTTCAGAACATTTGCGACGCTAGATCTGCGTGTCATTTGTGCCTGGACAATTAAGGGCTTCACCGGCCTATGGGTGATTAGCAGATGACCCCTCAAGGCTATAGAAATTCCATTCTCAGTGCCTGTAACGGCCGCTAGATGGCGTGATCCACAACTCACCAAAATGATTCGCAACTCCCCACGCTGGTGCACTGAAGCGGAAGCTATTTTTTCATCGATTGACTAGTCCGATTGAAGAATTTTTTACATACAATTATAGACGACAGATTTTTCGAGAATATAAGACCAGCAATCGCTCTCACCTCGTAAAAGAACGAACGCTAGCAGTCTGGATGTGAAAAGTGATTCGGAACTCCCCCAAACACTGTACATGATCTGGTGCCTGTTTTTCTTGATAAAATTTGAAAATTGGGCACCAGAATTTACTGATGTTGATTTGTTAATGCATTTCTTAGTGTTAATCTTATGGGAGCTTGTACCCCAGTTATGGGCAGCCGGGAACAGCCAGCTGAGTAGTTAAACAAGCTGACCCTAATGACATTTAATTTTGTGATATTGACAACGTGAAATGTTGTTAGAGTTTAGCTTGTTGAACTAATGTAACGAGGTATAATTTGCAAAACTGTGGGGGGCAATTTGTTTTTTTTTAGGGGGAGGGAAGGTGTATTTGACATAGTAGAAGTTTCAAAATGAACATGCACAAATCCTGTCCAGATGATCTGCTAAATTTAACTGCTCCGTCTAACAGAAAAAAATTTGGTTCAAAATGAGGTAAACTCAGACGACTGACAACCACTTTGCTGTTTTGTTCATTTACCTGAAGGACATGAGCCATCAAATATCTCCCACCAGCTACTGAGGACCTCTGACCGACAGCAAAACGTGATGCAGGCAGCTCAATGTTGTGTTGTTGTTGTCTGGTTCAGACTGGGGGTGTCCACTCGTCCTCGTGGTGTTGTGCTCGTCCAAACAACAGCAACAACCGCCCAAATACGATCTGAACGTTGACTTCAGTTTCCCTATCTTGCATCAATCAGTCGTATTCATCCGCAGTGCTACCAAATTCGGGAAAGGAAAATAATTTCCGACTCTCCCACTCACTTTGTGCTGTAATACAATGTCGTCTGCTGCGATCGAAGCGCCGTCTAGTGGCAACTTAGGCGAAACTAATAAGGGGAGAGAACTGCGGTTTGCAGCGCACCTTTGCGATTTTATCTATGAATTCAGTTGGCTAACACGAATTCACACACTTTTAATTAATACGACAAACAAGGCTAACAATATAACGTTTAGAATGATTAATTAATTGTAATATGCCTTTCTGTTGAATAGAGTGATTTTATAAATAAAAAAAATTCTAATTACCGGTAATAAGTGGGAAGAATGGGTTAATATCAAATAAAAACTAAAATTGCCCACCTGGATCGATTTCATGGAATTGCTTTTGCAACAAATTCATCAGATAAGAAAATTTATTTGTCCTTTATTAAAACATTTTAGTCAGAAATGACGTTGAAACTGGGCACGGTACCAAATTGTGATGCTATCCAATAATGATTATCTCTTTAATAACAAAAACATCAAAATTGTTCAAATATCTTGCAGAATTTATTGAAGTTAGCAGTTTCTCCAAGATGCGAAAAATCTAACATGCGAGAGGCGACTTGCACCAAAAATGAATTCTTCATAAAGCGCATAAATTTGAAGTCTCCCAGTGACACATTGTGACCAGTTCCTCTCCAACTGCAAAACAATAATACACTATTCAAGAGCTTGCTACGTGCCTGAATCACCATACAGTAACTTAGCAGTTACCTAGCTGTTACCATCCAGTAACTAAGCAGTTACCTAGCAGTCATCGTTGAGGAACTAAACAGTACCTTGCAGTTACCATCAATGAACTAAACTGTTACTTAGCAGTCACCGGCTAGTAACTGTACAGTTACCATACAGTTACCGAGCAGTCACTAGCACATATTCCATGTCTGACCTACATTGCTTTATTCTCATAAAACCAGCGAGTCCGCAACCACATAGTAACTGAATGGTTGCCTGGGTGTAACCTGCAGGTAACTAGCTGGTAACTGAGATTTACTGCTTTAACATCATCAAGTAGTAACCAGTAAGTTACTGAACAGTAACCAGTCTGACACTGGCCAGTAACTGTGTAGTTATAACCTTTATGTTACCAGTCAGTTACTGACCGGTTACTGCATGTCAGACCTCAACAGTACTGCAAAGTCGAGACGACTCTAGTAACCTTCCAGTTACCTCCCAGTTACCATGCCATAACTGGCTAGTAACTATCAATTAATGGTGGCCAGTAACTGGTCGGTAACTGCACGGGACTGCTCAGTCAGAACTAATGGTGACCAGCATGAACGATTGCTTCAGTAACATACTGGTTACTTGAAGGTTACTGGTAGGCTACTGCACAGTTCCAGTGCGTCCTGAACTGAACAGTACTGCCCAGTGGAGATTTGCCTGTGTACCAGCTGGTAATTTGCGAATGACGTAATTGTATTCATTCGCCTCTCGATGGTTTCGCGATGTTCTCTCGAATCTTTCTCGATAAAAACTTCTCGACATCAACATAAACTCATTGATTCTCAATGGGTCAAATAAGACGATTACAACACGATATCGAGAAAATCGATCGCGAATTTTCAAAACGTTTTCGGGGTTTTTTCATACTTCTCTACAACCGGGAAAACCAAGGAAACTGAAAGAAAAACGATTAATGGATGGAGACGCTTCCTTAACCTATCTGATCTGGACTTTTTGAGATCTGTCCAGGCCTGGTGGTTAGGCCCATTAATTACCTTTCTTACCTTCTAAGGTAAGGAACTGAAGTTTTAAACAAATCCAAGATGGCCTCTATTATGACGTCACGGTAACGTCATTTTCAAAAATATGTATTTTTGTCGATTTTTCGGTCAGATTTTTCCATTTGTTTATGTAATTTATACTGCTGATACATCAGTAAATATGAATCTGATGTGAAATAAAATACTTTTGCCCACTATTCCTAGCGGAAAAGTAAATATTTTGAAGAAATACGACGAAACCATCACTTTTCTGGTACCCATGTGACCGCCATCTTGAAATTACCTATGATTATCTGCTCAGGGAGTGATGTAAATATGCTAAAAATGACCCCAATATGATAAACTACACAGTCAAGCAGTGTCAGCTCTCATTTCTGTGTCGTTCCGGAGATAGCGCAGAAAGTTTGGTATAGGGTATCATAGCTTCCCTCAGGCCTGGTAAGGTTAATATATACATATTCGTTGGAATCATCCACCCCTCCCAGTTAGCTGCAGACCCAACACGATTTTCGGTATGTCGGATTATTGCTCTATTATATATACACAATGGTATTATGGTCTTCTGATGGTAGAATCGATCGAATGTAGCAGGGCAAACCTACACGAAAAAAAGGTGCAGTGGTCTAGCCTTTCAGGGTTCAGTGGCTTGCCTCCGTTATGGCGCCCTGAAAGATTCATTAAAAC
Source organism: Hanleya hanleyi (assembly GCA_036873755.1). Lineage (NCBI taxonomy): Eukaryota > Metazoa > Mollusca > Polyplacophora > Lepidopleurida > Hanleyidae > Hanleya > Hanleya hanleyi. The sequence goes on along the minus strand of JAVTVY010044130.1, from coordinate 13,364 downwards.
ACCTTATTGGTAGAATTCATAATAGCACTCCATATGAAAGGCTCAATCAGGAACCATATAGGGTTCGACATAGAACTGTCTAGAGAGGTTTCGTATAGCAACCTAAGGGTACATTCTGGGCTCTCATGCAGGTTTATTATAGCACCTTCATGCTGAATGAGATTCCCATATGAAAGGATCAAAAAGGAACCTTATAAGATTCGATATGAAACTATCTGGAAATGTGCATTGCTAGCACCCTAACAAGGTTCCATACAACACCCCAGTGATTTACTCTGGACAGCGCAGAATGTTAAACATCACCATTATGCAGATTTAGATTTCCAGACGACTGCTTCAATCAGGCACCTCGTCAAGGTCCATAGATCACACAAAATTTAAGAAATAACGAATTCTGAATATTTATTATTCATTCTGAAGAAGACTGGCCCTAAAATTGATCGACACATCCCAGATACATTATTAAAATATACGATCCTACATAATTAGGACCGGATTATGGGATCACTGACAAAAGAACACTATTTATTTATTACATTCACTTTATTGTGCAATAATCAAGTATATTCGGGCTTTCAACATGTACCCATTGATCTGGAAAAGATATATTAAATTTTCTAAACAAAGCTTATGCACCACTTGTTGGTTGAAGTCAGTCGATGCTAATAGTCTTGGTCATTGTTCGCCTGAAAACAATGACAAATTCAACATCAGACAGGCAAGATGGATTGCTGAAGTCCTGAAATAACAAATTCCGTCTGCCTGCCCTTTGTTCAAGGCATTACACAATCGCAAATGAGAACATTTATTTTTATATCATTAGCCTAATTACTATATCAACAAGAAGCTTTTTGTTAACATATGTTAGCTTCGTAATATCAAAACAATTGAAGTTATATATATATATCTATTACATAACTGCGATGTTATTAGGGACATATGGTCATGACATATTTATCGTATGCACCGAGATGAATAACACTTTCAAACACGTTGATTGGACAAAACATGTAGCGTGAGAAAATAAATTACTACAACATCACTGAACTATTTTCCCCATTGATAAAATTTCACTACGAAATATTATATTTACAAGCGCAACAACAACATAGATATCTGCAAGACGAACATTTTGCATCGGCCTGCAAACTGTAATTGTTAATAGCCATACAAGCAGCAATGATTCGAAATGCATTATTTCGACAGTTTGAGCTTCAAATTTTGTATAAAGTACCCACGTACCGGTCGTAGTCCGTCATTTTTGTTTGACGAATCGAACCAGTCCGCCATATTTTTGAGTACCGTATCCCGTCAGATCTCGAAAGTAAACGTTTGTTAATTCTTTTGCAATATCTGCATGGATTCTTCCCTATGTTTGCTTATTTCTTGCAATAGATCTGAATGAGACTTCAAACGGATGACGTATTCAAAATGATCTTGTCAGCCTAGCATATCGTCACCTCGCTGAAAACTCGCCAACATGTCTCGCTCATGATGACATGCAGCGAACACGAGTGTAGATCGTGAGATGACATGATCCAAAGTAAATAATGTATGAAGAACAGCCAATTAACAAACTACACTTTTTTCATCCTGTTGTGAAATGGTCTATATTTTAAAATACTGTGAAAACTGTATAGCCTTAAGAGGGAGGTGCTCAAGCTCTGTTGCATTTGGAACTATATCGGCTTAGCGTATACAGCAACTTGTGGGCTGTGATGCGCCTGAGCCAAGGCCCTTTTTTCGTCAAGAATGAAACAAAGAAAAGAAATTTTGAGGCAGATTTGATAACGAAATCTTTTGAATTAAGCGTTTATAATTTACTTTAAAATAGTTATGTGATAAACAGAACCTTACACTCGTGGCAATTTAATATGAAAGTTATGACACTCGTTAAGTAAGTTTATATGTTGCTCGTTGAAGCTCGCAACATATAATGTTTACTCCACTCGTGTCATAACTTTCATATTAAATAACTACTCGTGTAAGATCCTCTATATACATTGTTACCAAACAGTTGGACCACAGAAACTTACGCCACCAACTCATATTAAAAGTGTTGAATTGCATTGAAAAGTCTACATGCATATCATCAGGTCGTACATATAAAGTCTGAGTTAAATAAAATCTGAAGAGCTTAATCTGAAGACGAAATGTGTTTTCAGACATAAAACTCTGAACTACTAAATGTTCCATTTATTCTATGTTCTATCTAATTGTACATGCATATTGTTAAGGTAGTTCGGGACTCAAACAACGTTGCGACGTCATGTTCGTACAGCGTAACGTTATTTTTCCACCTCCGACACGAAAGAGGCCAGCGAGGGGAAACCCTTGACGTCACAGATCTCTGAAGATAATGGGAATATTGGATGTTCAATCCCTGTACAAGAAAAAGTAGATCGAAGGCACCATGTTTTTACCTCCGTCGATCAGACGGAGGTCTAGGAGCGCAACGTGAAATCTCCCGCCAAATAATTGTCATATGGGGAACCCACGACTCGTGTGATTTCCAATAGGGATTGCCATGGTTCCCGACGAAATTTTGAAAAGTTTCTGGACACAAATGAATGCTTACGTCACAAAAGGTGTGTATCCTTTGCAGCGCTTCCACCGGGTCTCTTTATTCGAGGGTACTAAATTCGCGCTGGTACAGATGGCCGGTATGCGACGAGCAAGACGGTACATCTTCCGAAAATTTATGACCTCTCCCAGGTTCTTAGCGTGACATGTACTTGATCAGGGCAAGGCAGTTGCAGCATTTCTGTTCTTCATTCACTACATAGTACTGTTCACACGCCCTATGATATGTACTTTTGTTGCTATCATTATGCAAGTTTTGTTGTTAAAAAAATAAAACTGAACGTTGAACTTTATTTATGGCCTACTCGTTTGAAGCAGCAGACATAAATTTAGTTGACCTAGATTCTGCATTGAAGATCAACCATTGAAACGCGGAAAACAACGAATTACGTCAATTATACCGTACTTTCGCCTGCATGTTTGTCTGATCGCACTATTCTTGCTTATCTGATGATGCTAAACAATGATCTTGTGATCTTCGGGTTAGGTCATAAATTTTCTGAAGATGTACCATTTTGCATGCGACGAAGACAAACCTGCGCTTTCATAAAAAGTAAATTTTCACGAAAGAAAAACTCGCATTCCAGATAGTATAATTGGAAACTTCCTCGAGAATCTCTGAATCGGCAAAAAGTTAAAGGACGAGTGGCATTCACCAGGATGCGAGTCGGAAGTGAGAAGTCAAATTCAAAGTCAGAGGTCAAAAACGTAAAACTCCGAAGAACTCTCTCGGCTTTTTTTTTTTTTTTTTTTTTTAATTGGGGGGTGAGGGTTGGGGAGATAGCGACTGAAAAAATATATCTTCCCATGCTTCAATCGTTATCTGTGAATCCGATCAACAACCTAGCCGGATAATCTGTCAAAAATTATCCGTCGTCTGGGTAAGGTTGAAGGGTCATCGGAAGCTCGAACTGTGATACAGGCAAAAACTGTTGTTGTTGTAGTCTGGAAAAATAACTCTGCCTCACGAGGCGCTCTCTCGGCTTTTTCTTTTCCTTTTGTTTGAAGATGGGGGGGGGGGGGGGGGAGATAGCGACTGGAAATATATATCTTCCCATGATACTTCAATCGTGCGCTCATGAATTCCACGGAAAAGCGGACATTGCTAAACAGCCCTTTTTCGCATAAAATTCACTCCACATTCTGTCGTAGACCCTATATTAGCATGCTGTTTGTTCTATTCGCTTCCTATGATCCCGGGAACAAGCCAATAATAGAGAAGATGTGTTTTAATAGCGAAATATTTTTCCCGCAATTTTTTAACATGAAGAACTCGGGAAATTCTAAATTGTCAAAGAAGAAAAATTGCACTTTACTGAAAACTATACTATTTTGAAACATCTACAGAAAAGATATGCATGTGGCGGGAGCTGTATACCTTAGTAAAAATAAGAGGTCAGAGTTTTAATTTTCTAAGTAGAAGAGATAAATTCACTCTAGGAATATCTTTTTGAAGAAAATGTGTAATTAATAAAGCACTTTTACCGATAAGATTTAAGAAGCGCACTCGTGATTCCATCACGATTTTTTGTCGATTCCGTCACGGACTAGATTTAACCCCTGGGATGATCCAGTCGCGTTTTTCTCACGATGAAAAAAATCTTATCATCCTTGGGTACTGTATGTTAGTAAGAGATGTCATATAAGAATAGTCAGATTGAAACAGAGCAGCAAAAAAATAGACAAGCAACACTAGTCAAGAGTCATGTCCGTTTCAGGTGATTCCGTCACGAACATTTCGAAGCATGATTTACTGAAAATGCTGGATCATCTGTAGATTTTTCATGGATCCGTAAACAGATGTCATATAGAATAGCAAACTAAACTTGAAACTACATGGGTATGACCACGGAACTTCCGAGTACATGACTTTGAATAAAGAAAAGTCTTCCCAACGGTGATTCCGTCACGGTGGAATTCATGATCTGTGAATCCGATCAACAACCTAGCCGGACAATCTGTCAAAAATTATCCGTCGTCTGGGTAAGGTTGAAGGGTCATCGGAAGCTCGGACTGTGATACAGGCAAAAACTGTTGTTGTTGTAGTCTAGAAAAATAACTGGCATGCACTCTATGGAGAAGGGCCTCGTGAGGCACAAAGGGCAATTTTTTGTTGTTGTTTATCTGCAAATCCGCTCAACTCGATGGGTATCTTTCACTTGTTCTCACAGTTGCCTGGCCTGTGTGATATTGGGTGGTCGAAGTCTACGTATAGTTTTTTTCAATAAATTATTGAAATTAATATAAACATATATACAGATATTTTTTTAAATAGATTTTTTATAAGTGTATTTCTCTTTCATCTTTGGCTCAATTAAAGTCATTCTCTAAAATGTGAAGCCGAGTTAATACAGTTTTTAATTATCTACCAAACCCTGTCCTCTATGACATAGAATAAAAGAGAAGTTGGGAATAGAACCGCTCAACACAGTCATTTCTAAACATCAAGTTGTACATAAGTATTTTTACTTACTCTGTACAAGCTGAGGGCATTTTTGTGGCTTTTGAAAATTTTGAGATTTTTGCGAGTCTGTCCATATTTAACTAAGCGACGTCCAAGCGAGCTAATGTACGCGCGTTATATTCATATCAAATATGGTGCGGCTTGTGTTCAATGAGGCTTGGAATGTTTATACAATTAATTTTCTTCTCACTGTTACACAATAAATATTTGCTGCGTGGAATCCAGTCATTTGTTCCATAGGGCAATATTCTCATCAGCCATCACCATTCAATGTGAATGTGATACATGTACAAGTCCATGGTCATTGATACAGTAAGGTGAAGGCGAAGGTGACCTGTAACACCAGTATACAAAATTATACCGAGTGCATTGAATCCTCATCATATGATGTTGAGACAGATCAGAACGAAGTGTCGGTAAAATCAAGTGTGTTTTGAAGAGCATTCTCTCATCAATGATGATGCTATACTGTACACATACAAAATATGAAGTGTTGCTGTGTTGGGCCTATAGCACAAAATCACAAGCAAGTTGGTACAACTAGGCACACGGTGTCTCATTTCTGCCGCTAACGTGTCGATTTGGGTGAGGGGATCCTCTCAGGGGGAGGTGGGGGTGGGATGGGGCCTAATGTCTCAAGCACTTTTCCAGGTTTTCCATCAATATACTCTATTCCATACCCCAATATTTCAAGCACGTCAAATCAAACAAAAATTATTTGCTGGGAATGTGACTTTCACATCCCTGTCTGGACATGCTAGTGAGGAACCCTCAATCCCAGATTAAGTACCATTGATGAAGCTAAAGTCCAACAAATGCAAAATTGAGCTTGGCATCCGGCCGTATGTTATTCAGTGATGTATTACGCTACGGACCCTGTTGCCTCGACGGAGGTCTTTGCGCTCATCCAGCGCTTGTTATTTTATTAATTAATCGAAACTATCTAGGAGATTCACTACTGGAAAAGATGTAATAAGTCACATTTCAAAACTTAACTTATTGTCACAAAACTTATTTTGTATTCGTAACACGTGATTCTTACAGTTCGAAAACTTGATTATATTTGAAATTTGTATATAACTGCCATATTCACGATAACAATGCTGTTATAATCGTGAAGCCACCTGACGTTTTTACTTAAAAAGTGAAAGACCCCAAGTTGCGCTTGTTTTATTGCTCGTATCTCCAGAACGACAGCAAATTGAGAGCTGAAACTCCGTTACTTTTTGATTACCATATTGCTGCTCTGAGCAGAGGATCATGGGTGAATGCAAAATGACGACCATGTTAGGTTCAAGAAAAGTGATGTTTTCGTCATATTTCTTCAAATTTTTTATTTTCTGTATGGAAAAGCGGATAAAACCTATGGAAAAGCGGATAAAACCTACTTTATTTCATATCAGATTATTATTTACTAATTTATCATGCAGTTTTTGCGAAGAAAAAATCAAAAATGAAAAATTCGAAAATTCTGACCGAAAAATCGTCAAAAAATGCTCTTTTGAAAATGACGCCACAGTGACGTCATAATGGCGGCCATCTTGGATTTTTTCACATTTTCTTGTAGAGCTTGACCCAAAGATACTGTGTGGTAAGCTTCAGCCCTCTAGCCTTACCGCTAGCGAAAATATATAGAGGGGGGAGACACTTTCCGCCCCCACCCCCATATATTTTCGCTACCGGACATATTTTCGCTATCGGTAAGGCCCCCCCCCCCCCCTCCAAGCTGCGGTACACCACAAATCGCCCATGCCAGAAAGGGTTAATATGGCACTCAAATGTTTATCTTTTAATGAAGTAGAAATGTCAGGTGTTCAATATACTTATATTGTTATCGTGGGATTTTGCATTTGAATGGGGAATTTTCATGGACAAGTGTGAATAAAAATACAAAGAGCGTGTCTGTGTTGCAAATGTTGTTGTGTGACATCAAAGGTATAACATGATTTGAACCAGTTCTTTCGCAATGTTACTCAAACCAAAATTTTGCCAACCCAAATCAGTCAATGGAGAAATGCTATTTCTTTAACCAAATTCGTCTAATAGAGAAGAGACAGTCCTTTAGTTCTGTCACTGACATATAACAGACACGAACAAGTACAAACTTATTTAATTCCATGCCACACCGACGCTCTCCAGAGCTCCAGTGATGAAGTACTAATGGGCAAGGCGATGAAATTGATGTAGGCCTATTCTGTTAAATACAGATTACCACTGATTACCAGTCATGAAACAAACCTACATATTACAGACCTGGCTCAAAAACACAGAGAATTGGCAGGCATTCCCACCACAGATCACAACCGCAACTACAAACTACCAGTATGTGACTTATGGTGCATCTTTGTTTGCACGTAGCACATCATGTTACGTCACTTAGGCTGTCTTACAGAAAAGGCACAACAAGAAATACAGTTAAGTTAAGGAAAGCTATCTCAAGCCAATAGCACCATGTTATCATCATGAGAATTTCTGATAACAGGGTTCCCAGACATTAAACCGAACTGTCCTGAGTTTTTGTACGCATCGAGCTAGCGGGTGCTGGAACTTAGCACGGTTGACCCCCGTGGGTCAAGTTCTACCAAAAATATGTTTTATAAAAATCCAAGTTCGCCTCTTTAATGACGTCAGATTTTTTATTTTTTTTGTTTATGTAATTTCTCCGCATAAGTACATGGGAAATTAGTAAGTATTAATGTGGGGTGAACTAAACTAGTTCTTGCTCACTTTTCATCGCGGAAAAGCAGAAATTTTGAAGGAAAATGACAAAAACATCACTTTTCTGGTAGACCACGTGGCCACGATTTTGAATTTATCCATGATCATTTGCTCGGGTTGTTATGCAAATAGGCTCAAAATGACCCGAATATGATAAACTATAAAGTCACAAAGTGTCAGCTCTCATTTTCTGAGATAACCCAAATAGTTAGGTCGGAGGGGGGGGGGGGTGGATTTTGAGCCCCTACGGCCGGTAGGTGTGTTAAATTACGAGTGTAACAATTGGAAACGTAAAGACTGGAAATTTGAAAAGTAATCTCCCTAGAGGAAACACAAATTACAAAACACAAATATCAACACAAACATCAACATCATCATCATCATCAACACAAACATCATCACATCAGCACAAATATCTTAGTCCAAGAGCTAGGGTACTTTGAATTGTAAGTTTGAAGCCAAAATGTTTGAGCATGTTTTCTAGATCATAATTGTGTGCTGAGCCTTAAGATGTGCGCCTTGGTGTTCAAAGCTTCTGCAATTTGGGAGAATAATGAGATTTTTATATATTCCTTTTTTGACCAAATTTGCAACAAAACTACGGAAGCATAGATAGGACATGGGTGAAAATTATTTTTCCGCCCACGAAATTATCTCCGACCCGGAGATACATCTCCGACCCAGAGATAATTATCTCCGACCCGAGGATACATCTCCGACCCGGAGATAATTATCTCCGACCCCGAGATACATCTCCGACCCGGAGATACATCTCCGACCCCGCGATACATCTCCGACCCGGAGATAATTATCTCCGACCCCGAGATACATCTCCGACCCGGAGATAATTATCTCCGACCCCGAGATACATCTCCGACCCGGAGATAATTATCTCCGACCCCGAGATACATCTCCGACCCGGAGATACATCTCCGACCCCGCGATACATCTCCGACCCGGAGATAATTATCTCCGACCCCGAGATACATCTCCGACCCGGAGATAATTATCTCCGACCCGGAGATACATTTCCGACCCGGAGATAACTGACCAGTAGTGATGCAGCAATCGTTACCGCCATTTTTATATGTGTGAGGTATGGAAGGTCACGTACGCTGGGTTATAACAAGTCTTCAATTTCTTAAATTAACAAACTAGCGGGTAACAAATCTTATGTGTGAATGATTTCATAACAAGTTTTTGTTCGAACATGTAGTGTATGTTGTCTTGAACGTTAGTAGTATTCAAACGGCATAAGTCCCTTCCGTGACCTTTGAACTCTCAGGTCCATGAAGTTCCATTTGCTTCCTATATAATTTGTATTACGGAAGTGATGCATCATGGAATAGAGTGCACTCAGAGGTCAAATAGGCTCAATATGCGCTTTATATGCGCAGGTGTTTTCTGCGCAAGTGTGACGTCATGTATGACATCACTTCCAGTGTGCGTGACTCGACATTTTTAGACTTGTTCTTCATCATGGGAACTAGTGAGCAGGTGATGACGTCACTTCCGGTGTGCGTGAATCAGGCGTGATTGGATCATGTTTAGACTTGTACTGGCACATTCCTTATGGGTTTATTTCCATTCATCCGGGTCTTTGTTTCCATCTGGAACTGTCTTCGCGTGACTCCAGTGGATGATGTTTAGACCTGCACTGATTCACCCCTCATCGGATTTTTTTGCATTCATCTGGGTCCTTGTCTACACCCGGGTTTTCCCAGTGGTTTATTTCCATCCGGGTACTCATCTACCAGTTGCGTCCTTCTATCTGGGTTTCTCCCTGTTGTACAACCTTTGGTTTACCATCCGGGTCCTTATAAAATGAGGATTTGTCCTCGAAAATATAAAAAGCGGAACACGAACTTTACCCCTAAAATAGGGGAACCCCCTATCAACCAGGTCTAGAGGGTCATATAAATACCGGCGAGAGAACAACAACAACAACAACAAGTGTTCATATAGTTTATTTTCCCCTCCCGTACATCATACCCACGCTGGAAGAGCCGCGTTCGGTATGTTTACAATACAAGTAGGCTCTTGTCCAACCAGAAGCCGTCCTTTTCAGAAAGTCCGTATGTTCTGATCCTGGCCGGATTATGTTCTAATCCTGGCCGGACAGACCAGGATATTGTCCAGGCAGCATGTCCTGAAACAAGGCCACCCCGACAGAAGGACCCGGATGTTAAATGCCCAGTCCATGGAAAAACACCGTACCCGGATACAGGTCAGTACATGCATTCCTGTCATTCACCCACACCGAAGACCCGGATGTAAGAAACGATGTAACCCGATAGTAGGACCGGATATAGGTCAGCCACCAGATAAGGACCCGGATGTAAAGATGGAAAACCCCCGATTGGAAGTACCGGGATACAGGTCAGTACATGCATTCATATCATTCAATCATCAACCCATATTGTATTGTCCGTGTTCCGGTTTTTATATTTTTTTCTGGAGAAACTTTTACATGCACCCACCCATGACTTGATAGGCAGGCCTCGATAAACCCGGGGGACCGATATTAGCCCTTTTGGACATGGTTGATAGGGAATTTTCCCCTATTGTAGAGGTAAAGTCCGTGTTCCGCTTTCTTATATTTTCGGGAACAAATCTTCATTTTACATACACCTACCCATGACTTGATAGGCAGGCCGATAATCCCGGGTGACCGATATTACCCGTTTTGGATATGGTTGATAGGGGTTTTCCCTATTGTAAGAGTAAAGTCCGTGTTCCGCTTTTTATATTTTCGGGGACAAGTCATCATTTTATAAGGACCCGGATGGTAAACCAAAGGTTGTACAACAGGGAAAACCCAGATAGAAGGACGCAAATGGTAGATGAGTACCCGGATGGAAATAAACCACTGGGAAAACCCGGGTGTAGAGAAGGACCCAGATGAATGCAAAAAAATCCGATGAGGGGTGAGTTAGTACAGGTATAAACATCATCCACTGGAGTCACGCGAAGACAGTCCCGGATGTAAACAAAGACCCGGATGAATGGAAATAAACCCATAAGGAATGTGCCAGTACAAGTTTAAACATGATCCGATCACGCCTGATTCACGCACACCGGAAGTGACGTCATCACCTGCGCACAAGTTCCCATGATGAAGAACAAGTCTAAAAATGTCGAGTCACGCACACTGGAAGTGATGTCATACATGACGTCACACTTGCGCAGAAAACACCTGCGCATATAAAGCGCATATTGAGCCTATTTGACCTCTGAGTGCACTCTATTCCATGATGCATCACTTCCGTAATACAAATTATATAGGAAGCAAATGGAACCTCATTGACCTCAGAGGTCAAAGGTCACGGAAGGGACTTATGCCGTTTGAATACTACTAACGTTCAAGACAACATACACTACATGTTCGAACAAAAACTTGTTATGAAATCATTCACACATAAGATTTGTTACCCGCTAGTTTGTTATTTTAAGAAATTGAAGACTTGTTATAACCCAGCTTACGTGACTTTCCATACCTCACACATATAAAAATGGCGGTAACGATTGCTGCATCACTACTGGTCAGTTATCTCCGGGTCGGAGATGTATCTCGGGGTCGGAGATAATTATCTCCGGGACGGAGATGTATCTCGGGGTCGGAGATGTATCTCCGGGTCGGAGATAATTATCTCAGGGTCGGAGATGTATCTCGGGGTCGGAGATAATTATCTCCGGGTCGGAGATAATTATCTTATCTCCGGGTCGGAGATGTATCTCCGGCTCGGAGATAATTATCTCTGGGTCGGAGATAATTTCGTGGACGGAAAAATAATTTTCCCCCATGTCCTATCTATGCTTCCGTACAAAACTGCTAAAACGAATGTAAAATTGCCAAACAGGTAAATGCGCCTCCATATTTGGTTCCGAATTGAAAGTGCTGAACTGGCCCAAGCAAACACCTGAGAAAAAGCCATAGCCATGTGTAATTGATTACAATGGTCTCACGCGACGATTTCGTCCAAAGTGAGGTCACACCCATATAAAGCCCAAGTCCCACTTAAGCGAAAATTTTTACGAAACTTTGCGATGTATTGGTCGTAATGTTTCGTAATAAATCGCTTTACAAAAGCCGGTTTTTCCCGTCATTTGGGGCGAATAGATACGACATGTTTTACGAATAATTACGACTGTTTGCGATGCAGTTACAAAGAAATACGATACTTTTACGAGAGTTAGCGATATTCGCACCCAAATTTAGGCGAATCAGAGCGAAACAGTTGCGAATATGTGCGATGTATTTGCGAACATTTACGAAGTGCATACGACTACTTGCCATTATTTCACGATGTCTTTCGAATACGTACGAAGGTTTTACGACGTTTTTAGGACGTTGTTATGACAGGTTGGGTCAAATGTTTACGATTTCTTCGTATACAATCGTTTCCTAAGTAAAGCCCCAGTCTCACTTAGGCGAATTCCTTTACGAAGCTTGACGATTTAAGATCGTAAGTATTGGTAAGATTCTCGCAAGCTATTCGTAAAGACATTCGCCAATTTCAAAATGTTCAAAAAATTCGCCAAGCAATGCGATTTTGCCTTAAGTCTCAAATATTCGTAATTTTATAGTAAACAATCGTAAGTCGTCGTAACTACGTTGTAGTGCATCGTAATTAAGTCGTAATTTAATCGCCTTATTTGTAATAGTTCCGTTAATAATCGTCAAGAGAAAAATAAACACTAATAGTTACGATAACTTACGACAGGAAACGATGGTATACGAAGTAATCGTAAACATTTTACCCAAACTGTCATAACAACGTCGTAAAAACGTCGTAAAACCTTCGTACGTATTCGCGAGACATCGTGAAATAATGGCAAGTAGTCGTATGCACTTCGAAAATGTTCGCAAATACATCGCACATATTCGCAACTGTATCGCACTGATTCGCCTAAATTTGGGTGCGAATATCGCTAACTGTTGTAAAAGTATCGTATTTCTTTGTAACTGCATCGCAAACAGTCGTAATTACTCGTAAAACATGTCGTATCTATTCGCCCCAAATGACGGGAAAACCGGTTTTTGTAAAGCGATTTATTACGAAACATTACGACCAATACATCGCAAAGTTTCGTAAACAACTTCGCTTAAGTGGGACTTGGGCTTTATCGTAACTATTAGTATCTATTTTTCATTTGACGATTATTAACGGAACTGTTACCAATAAGGCGATTAAATTACGACTTAATTACGATGCATTACAACGTAGTTACGACGACTTACGATAAAATTACGAATATTTGAGACTTAAGGCAAAATCGCATTGCTTGGCGAAGTTTTTGAACATTTTGAAATTGACGCGGCGATAAAACCGTGGCGACGATTTTCTTACGAATTGAAGCGATGGCTTACGAATCATGGCGAATGTCTTTACGAATAGCTTGCGAGAATCTTACCAATACTTACGATCTTAAATCGTCAAGCTTCGTAAAGGAATTCGCCTAAGTGGGACTTGGGCTTTAAGATCGCTATAATTGTCTCGCTGATATCTTTATTTCTACTAGTAAGTTATTCTCATACATTAAAAAACTGACGACAGTCACTGGGCTTTCAGCAATACCAAATTTGTGCATGGCCACT
>JAVTVY010044129.1:0-20160 GCA_036873755.1 Hanleya hanleyi | reverse complement strand
AGGGCTCTTGCATTTACTTCGAGTCTCGCATGGGACTGACCCATCCACCACTAGTATTTGTGCTTTATCAAGAAAGTGACATCCTAAAAATAATTGGATATAAATAATTTAGTCGTCTGCGAGTCGTCCACACACACACCCAACAAAGCAATTTCTATACTGTACAGTATATGGAAATAATTGCTGAGTACATAAAAAAGAAGTTTTTCCTATGTAAGTGCCGCTTCTCCTTTCTAACGGATATTCGTTCGTACTGTGGTTATCTGCAGTCTAAGTCAATACATCAGCAACTTCGAACACCAAGTATTAGTAAGTATATCAACAGATAGGCCTATGACTTTTTTATGCACATTCTCAAATTCGTTTGACAATGCTTTAAATTACGAAAATAAAAATGTATCCGGATAAACAAGATCTCTTACCGTTACCTGCTATTTCTTCCAGTACCGGTATAAATACCATGTTCACATAATTTTATTTGTATACTGGTACATGCACATTTTGTCGTTTTGAGCGTTGTGAGATTCCCTCTTTGTATATCCCGCCTTTCTGGGTCATTAGTAGTAGAAAAACCGCAAAACTATGCGACGTGTAGAGGCGGGCGTAAATAATTTAGGCGCGACCTTGAACCTTGGACAGGGGTTTACGGAATGCACAGGGTCACTTTGAATGACCCCAGAGAAGAATATTCAGAGTAGTGACGTCATCGGTAGTAGAGAAAGCGCAAATCGAGTGGAAATTGGCGCGTAATTTATGCGAGTTGTAAACTGGGGTGTAAAATGGGACATAAGTGGTCCAAATATGGCATAAATATTGTCGTTTTGAAGCCCTCTTGGCGTAGAATAAGACTGGGTGCTGTCCATGGTGTGACGTCATGGTGCGCATGTGCTGTCGAGGAATAGTAGAGAAAGGGAATTTTCGGATGCGCACGGGAGAGTTCGGGCGATCTATAGGCCATTCCTGATCCAAGTGTGGCGTACAGTGTCATTGATTGGTGACGTCATGTGGCGCGAACGCAGTCGGCTATTAGTAGAGAGATGGCATTTTCGGATGGGTAGGGAAGTGTTCGGGGGACCTGTAGGTCATATATATGGTGTCTTATTGAAGTTCTCATAGCATAGAATAATATCGAAGTGCTGTTCACGTTGGACTCATGGTGCGCGTGCAATGTCGAGAAGTAACAGGGAAATGGCTGAGGCGCATTGGAGTGTTTAATTGGACGTCATTTTGCTTATGCGAATTCGGGATCAATAGTAGAGGAACCCAGTTTTTTTCGATCCACAATTGGGACTAGGCACCACTATACATTAGCTCATAGGGCGGGCATGTGGAACTTGGAGATGTCAACCCTGGAAGGAGTCCATTGAAAAACATTGAGAGAAATGACCTCATCAGTAGTAGAGAAAGTGCAGAGTCCTGTAAATGCCCACTCGGATGGGCGTTTTTGCCTATAGGGGTGGGTATGTGGGGGAATTACCGGTTCACGCTATAAAGTACGACTGGAGTAGTCTCAGAGGCCATTGTATAATGTTGATTCGTGACATCATGGTGCGTTAGAATAGTACGGAAAGTGCAGAAACGGTCGATTGTACACTCGGGATATACCTACCTATATACCCTTATAGACTAGCCCATAGGAGCAACTAGTAGCATTTGGACCTTGGAGATGTATATGGAGCCTGGAGTGTATCCAGAAAAGAGGTCACGTGACTGCGACGTCATCTGTGGCATCATCAGTAGTAGAGAAACCGCATGTTCGGTTGCGCAATTTGGATTAGACGCCTACTTATACACCCTCTATACACTAGTTCATAGTGGTGGGTATGTGGACCTCGAATATGAATATGGCCCCTGGAGTGACTCCAGAATAGAAGTCAAGTGATTGTGACGCATCTGTTACGTCATCAGTAGGAGAAAAAACAAATACTCGGGTACGCAGTTGGGATTACGCGCTTATATTCTCCTAAGAACGACTAGTGGCATGTGGACCTTGGATGTTGTGGTGATATTGGAGTGTATCCAAATACTAAGCCACTTGACTATGACGTCATCAGTAATAGAGAAACTGTAGATACGAATGTGGATCTTGTATGTTGGGGTGGATCTTGGAGGGGCTGGGATGACTCCAGAGAAGAATATTGAGAGAAATGACTTTTTGGATGCGCACATGGAACTACGCCCCTACCTGTACACCCCAATGACGACGCACTAGCCAATAGGGATGGCTAGCGGCATGTGATAGTGAACGGGCTCTCGTTCGAGGCCTGGCAATACGCGTATATGCAATGTACGAGTTGTCACAGCGAAACAGCTCACCAGTTACCAGTGTACGAGTTGTCAGAGCATTTCCATCATAGCTCTCTAGATTTTTATCTAATACCGCTTATGCCGGTGCTAGGGGCCGTGTGGTCATATCATCTATGTTGCCACATGAACAGGTACAATAAAAGCGTACCTGAGATACAACACATATCACGAATCGTTAGATTCTTGGTATGTGCATTAGAATAGGTTTACCAGAAGATTATTCTGTGAAGTCATATGACGCAGTCAGTATGTCGGCACCTCTTCCCACTTCCCTTATATGTGTTGTAATTTTTACCTGTATACGGCGAGATTCTGCTGGTGGACGTTTCGTCCCCGAGGCCCGCCCCCTGTACAGACCTTTTGGTCTTTGATATATGTTGGCATTTGTAGGAAGTTGATGCTGGGTCGACATCGGGCCTTACAGACTAGTCTTTTGTGTTAAATGCCGTCATTTACATCTGACGACGGTACAGCTCACCAATCTCCAATGTACGAGTTGTCACAGCGAAACAGCTCACCAATTACCAGTATACGAGTTGTCAGAGCATTTCCATCATAGCTCTCTAGATTTGTATCTAATACCGCTTATGCCGGTGCTAGGGGCCGTGTGGTCATATCATCTATGTTGCCACATGAACAGGTACAATAAAAGCGTACCTGAGATACAACACATATCACGAATCGTTAGATTCTTGGTATGTGCTTTAGAATAGGTTTACCAGAAGACTATTCTGTGAAGTCATATGACGCAGTCAGTATGTCGGCACCTCTTCCCACTTCCCTTAAATGTGTTGTAA
The DNA here is from genome assembly GCA_036873755.1 of Hanleya hanleyi. Taxonomy (NCBI): domain Eukaryota; kingdom Metazoa; phylum Mollusca; class Polyplacophora; order Lepidopleurida; family Hanleyidae; genus Hanleya; species Hanleya hanleyi. The sequence goes on along the minus strand of JAVTVY010044129.1, from coordinate 17,056 downwards.
TTTTTACCTGTATGTGGCGAGATTCTGCTGGTGGACGTTTCGTCCCCGAGGCCCGCCCCCTGTACAGACTTGATATATGTTGGCATTTGTGAGAAGTTGATGCTGGGTCGACATCGGGCCTTACAGACTAGTCTTTTGTGTTAATTGCCGTCATTTACATCTGACGACAATACAGCTCACCAATCTCCAATGTACGAGTTGTCACAGCGAAACAGCTCACCAGAATATTGAGAGAAATGACTTTTTGGATGCGCACATGGAACTACGCCCCTACCTGTACACCCCAATGACGACGCACTAGCCAATAGGGATGGCTAGCGGCATGTGATAGTGAACGGGCTCTCGTTCGAGGCCTGGCAATACGCGTATATGCAATGTACGAGTTGTCACAGCGAAACAGCTCACCAGTTACCAGTGTACGAGTTGTCAGAGCATTTGCTGGTGGACGTTTCGTCCCCGAGGCCCGCCCCCTGTACAGACCTTTTGGTCTTTGATATATGTTGGCATTTGTGGGAACAGCGAAACAGCTCACCAGTTACCAGTATACGAGTTGTCAGAGCATTTCCATCATAGCTCTCTAGATTTGTATCTAATACCGCTTATGCCGGTGCTAGGGGCCGTGTGGTCATATCATCCATGTTGCCACATGAACAGGTACAATAAAAGCGTACCTGAGATACACATATCATGAATCGTTAGATTCTTGGTATGTGCTTTAGAATAGGTTTACCAGAAGACTATTCTGTGAAGTCATATGACGCAGTCAGTATGTCGGCACCTCTTCCCACTTCCCTTATATGTGTTGTAATTCAGGGAGTAGCAGTGAATGGGCATTTTCGGATGTCCGTGAGAATGATGTGGGCCCTACGCGGTCCAAATATAGCGTGCTTGAAGCTCTCGGGTAGAATACGATTAAAGTGATGACGTTGATCTGTGATAACCGCATGCGCAGTCGGGCATATTGTCGTCGGAGTTATACGCGACATATGGTCCAAATGTAGCGTGCTAATTAGGGAGACAGCCTCCGTCGTAACGCCCTCAATTGACCGTCTTAACGCAGTGACGCCCTAATGCTGGGAGTAAGATTCCCTTCGCACACATGTATACAATGTACGTATCTACTATCTAATTTCTGAACCCAATCAGATGAGAGAGAGATAAAGACATATCAAAAACAACAAGCAAACTACGTATTACACATTGTTTTCATTCCCAATGTTACATCCATGCTGGAGAAGCCGCCCTGAGTATGTTTATTGTCTTTATGTGTCATCATTATGGGTCTATTGAGCAGCCATTCTTGTTAATTTGTTAAAGGATGGGTTGGCCTGTCAGTTGGCCTGGGGAACTTGAAATTGGTCACCATCTCCACGGTCCATCGGGTTTTGGGACGCTGGACCAATTCCGACGGATTCAGTTTGTGGATCTGGCCCTGAGTCGTCTAAAGGGAAGAACGATTGCTGATGGTGAAAGGTTGGTCCAACACGATGTTGGTCGATGTTGGCTCTGGGATAGTAATACCGCAGTTGCTCTGTCTAATATGGCATAAGATGTAACTGAAGGCTAGACTGAGGTCAAACTGCGTGACTGAATATTAGAAATGGTTTCGGCGTAGCTGTGAAAAGTCGACAAAGCGAAAATTGTAGAGGTCTAGCAGACGGCAATGATGATGGAAACATCGTCAGATCGTGAACCAGTGACGGCGGTAAGTCTCACTCACCGGGTAGGCGTCTAGCAAGGCCTCGCTGGATACGTCCATGGGGTCTTCCACAAAATCCATGTGGCCTCCACATCATCCAGTATCTCACCCAAGGTCTTATCTTTGGAGTCCGTATTTTGAAATAGGGAAATATCACCATCGGCTCTGAGGCTTTGGGTGGGAGGTTGATGCATTTCTGATTGTGGAATGATCGGGGGATCGGCTTCCGTGGGCTCCTCAGCTGCTATGCGTTGGGTGGATGGTCCAGCTGACTAGATGCTAGACTCTATAAGCTCTTCAACCGGTAATCAGGGATGTGGCAGATGTCACCCATGGACGACACGTTCATGGCAGTGACACGTTCAAAGCGGTACATGTCCACAATCCTGCCATTCCCCCGTCGCTGCCACGAAGTAAAGGTCATGACGGTGTGATGCTTCCAGGTGCTGAAACGGCTCCCCACAGTTCCTACAGGTATACTTGGCAACATGGCCGTAGCTGGCAAACAAATGGTGGCGAAAATTGTCCAGGAGATGAAATTTCTTCCTGCAGATCGTACAGCTATATTTCGGCGAAGATGGAAGGCCCAACTCATCAACCCCAATACGTGCATGGATTACACGTTGGTCCCTTCACTGATGCGTAGTTGCTTCATGGAGTGCATGTTCGCGCCACTGTTTAAACCACCACTGTGACTGTCCCATATTCCCCTCACTTGACGTCCTTATATATATTTCCCCCTTCTTCCCACGCCCTAGTAATCCTACCCTTTTAGATTCCACTGTGTCTTTATATTCAAGTATCCTATATTTTCCCCCTCCCCACCGGCATGCCACTATATTGGACTATTACCTTGAGTTTTCGATGAGTTTTCCAAACCCTCTAATGTACCCCTAATGGGGGCCGTGCACAATACAATGTAACCAATGAACGGCCCAGATATTCACTTCCGTTATGCCATTTCACACCATTCTGGTCCAGCTCACCATTAATTTTATCCAGAAGTGGTACTTCCTGTTCACCCATTGCTCTATTGTACAAGTCCCATTGCCCACATCCGGCATGCAATTGGATAAGATACGGCTTTCTCCCTTATCCAGAACATTACCGCCAAACCCACAATATAACAAGGCAGATTTCATATCCTCCAGCACCTCCTGGTTTCACACTTAGTTTCTCTTCCAGACCTCGTTCCACCTTATTCAGTGTGGTCAATGGCCCTGCCTTAGCCTTTGCCAACCAAGAAAATCATCCGCCCAATCTACATATCCCTCATTCCATGGACTCTCTTTCTTCTTGACAAAAACGACTCCCCATCCCTCCAGTCTTCGACCCACCTGTCGTCTACTACAACAGCAACCACTTTTCCCCCTTCTCTCTCACTACTTCCGATTTCTTTTAGTTTAGCATTATATTATGTACTGATCGCTTCTTATACTTTCTTGAACCAGCCCGTCTGTCGTTTGTTTCGTTTTTATTCTATTCGAGACCTCACTCCCATACATGTTTTGCCTATCTATCTCCTCCATTCTAATGAGACGCCCATAGTAGTTTTAATATTCCTAACTTCTCAGCCATTATGCTCCACCCAAGTTCCCCATAGATAACTTCTATTGTAGTCATTCGGTTCACTCCTAGTATCCACCTCACTACCAGCAGTTCCACCAAATTCGATACTGTCAGTTTTTGCCTGCCGGTATCTAGTTCTCTTATTTCCACCCCTTATAAAATCGTAGGCACTGCAACTCTCTCTCTCGTAATATTGTTACTTGTGATGGTACTTATGGCCTTGACTATCCTCTCCCTCCCTCTCTTTGCCTTTGTTGCCATCTCTTGCTTTTGCACCCTGACAATTAACCCTCTTCGTTGGGCTGTAGATTATCTTCCTTTCAAATCCAAACTTCCGTACTATATCTGGAATAAACTAACTCTATCCTTGTTTTCACAAATAAAATTATATCATCTGAAAAAATAATAAAAAAGAAAAACTAGAGCCTTAGGCACTGAAACGGGGCTATTTAAATGTAAAATAGGCTGTTGGAATAATTCCACTAACACTTTGATGTTCAGTTCCATGGCGAAGAGCCATAAAGAATGTGTGATGGTTACCCGAGTATAACTCCCTCGGACACTGGCGTGTGTATATCTATTGTCCAGGCCGGGTCAGCTGCCCTTTATGACGTCAAATGCACAGTCGACTCTGTGCTATTTTGGTACGTTCTAGTTTTAAATGAACAGGTTTCCTCCACAGTAACGTTTTTGTAGGCCAGTCGTACAGAATTATTCGTTACGGTCGAAATTCCAGTTTTACCCTATTTTCAAACAATACAAAAGGATTAGTTATTACTCAATGTAATCATATATTAACTCGCAACCATCTTTTAGTTAAATAATTTGCGATTATGTGAAATTATTGCTGTTTCAAAAGTAACTTCTTTTAACGAGCTACGTCATTGTAATGTTGCAAATCGAACTTGCCGTAGAATATCTGGTAGTATGAAACAACGGGAACTTGACCCCGCCTTGGACTGGTCATCATCGGCTACGGCTTTAGGCGCTTCGATGGTATCATCATTCGCAGATTTCAAATCTACATAGTATATAGCCCTACATTGAGGGTATAATACTCCCTCAGTGTTGACTTCAAAGTCACTCCTGCGTTTTACCCACTCTAACTGTGAACCAGATTTTTCTGGTCTGGCCTGAACGCGTATTCTTGTGACAACACTCACACTTCGACTTGTTGAATGGTGCATTACTGTTCATAGTGAGAACTATAATGATTCTTAAATATAACGAGAACAGTTCTGGAAAATACACATGAAGATTCCCTCGTTTTTTATACATGGGAAGTATTGCTGACCCATGAAAATAAACCCATTCAGTCACGGTGACTTGGACATGTCATGAGTATGGAAGCCGGATGCGGCCATTCGTCGCTTCGTCAAATCGACTTTTTAAAAGTCGAAGTCAAAGTCGAAGTCGATTCGGCGATTTCACGAAGTGAGAAGTCGAAGTCGTAGCGAAAAGTCGAAGTCGATTCGGCGATTCGACGATGCGAAGTGACGAAGTCGACTTCGTCACTTCGCATCGTCGAATCGCCGAATCGACTTCGACTTTGACTACGACTTTTAGAAAGTCGATGTGACGAAGCGACGAATGGCCGCATCCGGCTTCCATACATGAGTGTGCTGTAATAAGGGTCGAGTTGTAGCAATGAATGCAGAGATGTGTATACACAGTTATATCTATATTTTATTAACTAAATATCACTGAAGATTGTTTCACAAAACATAAATAAATCCAAATGTTAAATATTAGAAAGAACGAATAAGAAAATAGGAAGAAAAATTTTCTGATCCAAATGTGAATCGAACTCATAGCTCAACAAACTGATCACCACACTGTTTTTGAAAGCGAGCAGCCTAACAACTGGACTACGACGACGTCTACTTGAAAAGCATTTTTTACTTGCTCACATAACGTTTCTGGTAGAATACAAGCGAAGCATTTGCACAATTTTTAATTTTGATGAAATATGACACCTCAAACCAGAATGATATTTCAAGCGATTGTAACACTAACCATTGTGATAATAAATACACACAAATTGTTTTGGTTTGAGGTGTCATATTTTATATATGAAGGGAAATCCCTTCAGAAAATGTCCCTAAAATGTCGAAAGAGCACATTCGACCGTTTTAAAACTTGAATAAATCCAGTTTAGAGCAATTGACAATCACCATTTCGCATGATATGAAATTTCAGCATTTTTACAGCACATAACAATAACTTTCACCCGTTTCACTTTCAAACGAAAATCATGTTCACTACCGTCACGTCCGAGGGAGTTATTCTCGGGTAACCATCACACATTCTTTGTAGTCTCACATATTTCTCTCAATAAAGATCTATAGTGCATTAGTGTAATTGTACACATATATATATTTAAAAAAATAACTTGTGACTGATGGGGCAGACATTTATTATGAAACCAACCTGATGAAATGATAAATAATGTCTTCTCTGCATGTTACCAATATTTGTAAAATATTTTTACTTTTTTCAGATTATAGAAAGAATATCCTTCAGCAGTAAATGACAAAAGATGAATATTGAGATACAATGTAAAATCCTCATGATTAGATGGACTGGGTCTATCCTTTCATGGCATCATATTATTTACATGTACCTCCACCTGCCACCCCTAGTTTGGAAGGTTATAAATTCTTACAATGGTTGAATGCAGACTTGTATATGCAACTTACTGCTATCTAAACATAATGACTTGGACCTATCAATGGACCCTATCAGCTAAGTGAATCAAGCCATTGACCTAGGTCATGCATGTGTCATGCATGTCTCAATGTTCTAAATGGTATAGAGGGTCTGGTGGAGGGCATGTTTGTGTGGTACGCCATATTTGCAATCAGGCTACTGTAAACCGTGAGAGTTTCTATACGACACTATGCACGCCATATTTGCAATCAAGCTACTGTCAACCGTGAGAGTTTCTATACGGCATTATGCACGCCATATTTGCAATCAGGCTACTGTAAACCGTGAGAGTTTCTATACGGCACTATGCACGCCATATTTGCAATCAGGCTACTGTAAACCGTGAGAGTTTCTATACGGCACTATGCACGCCATATTTGCAATCAGGCTACTGTAAACCGTGAGAGTTTCTATACGGCACGATGCACGCCATATTTGGATCAGGAATGGCCTAAAGATCGCCTGAACACTCACATGCGCTTTTGAAAATGTCCTTTACTTACTACTCATCGACTGCACAATTACTTCACACCATGGACAACACTCCAGCCTTGTTCTACACCACAGGGGTTTCAATACAACACCATGCCAGTGTAACGAAAGTGCAGAATGACAACGACCCATTGGGATCCCCTTTAATAAATCACAGCTGGTGTAATGACATGTGACTATATGTGATATTGAAAGTGACATTGTGTTTATGTGTGCGGTTCACTTATCTGATGGAATTCAACGCTGTAATTTTCCTAGAATGAACTATAATAATCCGGCAAACAGAAATTGCCTCGAAATTCCGGTGAAGTTATCTCAAACGATCAGTTGGGACGATGAAAGGGGCCCTGGTGGACCTCGCTCGCTTCGCTGTAGATGACGTCAGTCAGGAATCCGGAAGTCGGTTTCAGAGAATATGCAGATTAGGACAGTGAACTTTGCGGTCGTCGTATGAATTAACCAGAGAGAGTTGGAAGCTGAGATTTACCAGTTACGTCCGTTATGAATTATGGTTTGTTCCTCCATAGCCATATTTATCCAGCGAAGTCCAGATAAACTGATCGGGAAGTGTTGTAATTTGACAGTAAAGAGGGCGCTGGTATCTTCGACGTCTGTTTCTACCTTTATCCACAGAAGAGCGGTAGCCCTATATAAGCCGGACTCAGGCTGAAACGACAGAGACCAGCAGAAACTTCGAGGTGAGCACACGCAAAATCCATTGGGGAGAAGAAATCCAATACATTGCCGGGCCGCGACCAGGCCGCCGAATTGGGGAAGTGCCGCCGCCGAATTTGTGCCGCCGCCGGGCCGCGACCAGGTCGCCGAATTGTAGAAGTGCCGCCGCCGAATCCTATAGCATCATTGCATGCATACATTTACACTCACTTACAATCACACGTCCGGGCTGTGTTTACTCTACTTCGATCTCTACCTATTTCAACCGTAACGCACAGTTATGTGGGTATTGCGCTGGGAGTTAGAGTATAGACACTTATCGTCAATGGTTATTCCTAATCTCTACTGTACGATAGTGCAGACTCAGCTCTGGGAATTAACTAACGGCGTTAGTGTTGATAGCATGGCCATACCTTTATGGTATCGATTAAGCTGTATCCGGTAGGAGACGCTCGTCTCTGTGAAGAGGGTACAGCTAGGCAAATCATACACAGTTCCTACCTAAACAATTATTCATGCACACATGTACTTAAACACACAACCTACGGGTTGAAATATATTCACGCTAACACCCACAAGCTATAGGTTCGAGCCTATAGCTTGACAAATAGACACCTTCCCAGTCAATCGTACGATAAACGATTATCCATTCACGCCTCCAAAAGCATAGTCTCTCACCACCCTGTACATATATTGAGTAATTCACGGCCAATCATAGATTACTACTGTCTCATACAGTAGTATATAAAGGGGGAATCCTTGACCAGATGCCCATCTATTGCGGATGACCATGCAGTAGTATAGAGAGAGGGTTCAAGGGCCAGCTGACCATACAGTAGTATAGAAGGAGGGTTCCTATACCAGTTGACCATACAGTAGTATAGAAGGAGGGTGCCGATTCCAGGTGCCCATACAGTAGTATAGGAAGAGGGTTACTAGACCAGGTGCCTACCCATCCACCGTGTGTTATCGATGTCCGATCCTACGTGGACCGTGTAGCCGCGAAATCTAGCCTTGATAATTCGTCCCTGTAGCGGGGCCGCGGAGTGAGTCGCCGTGAGCGGGGTCGCTAAAGCCTGGGGGTGTATTCCTACGAGGGGTGCCGTCTGCTGCTGTGGTGAGCCGCGCAGTTGAATAGTCCTGCGGTGTTACAGAGAGACGGGCCGGTGCCGTAGAAGCCTTTGTACTGTGATAGTACTGTCGTGCCCAGGCCGTCCGCATCCATTGACGGTTATCAACGCTTGGAGGGGCTTAGTCGTGTAAGACGAGACACGACGACGACGAGAAGTCCATACCACCCGAGGGAGGAAGACCGTCGGACATAACCACGGAGGGGCCTAGTCGTGTAAGACGAGACACGACGCAGTGTTCATCCATACGGGAGTGAACGAAGACCTGGGGAAGGAAGATAGAAGCTGGACCCATCCATGAGAGAACCGGTCGTGACCAGACTGTGGCTGTGACCAGGCCTGCTCGCGAAGTAGCTAGGGCTATCTATTTTGTATATATTTTCTATTGAACTTCGGTTAATGATAACAATAAGAGTACAGATAATTCATAGAGTAGGGATCTTCTTTGCAGGGATTGTACGCTACCACGATTTGAATCCTGTATACCTGCTCAAAGAATTATATGTCAGTATTGCATTAATTTGCTTTGGTTGTCATTACAGGTCTTCCTTTCCAACCTCCTTGATCCAGACAAGGTGACAGGTTGAATCGAACTCCCTCGTTGGCCAGAATCAGTGCCCGAGTGCGTTCCCAGTAGCCTGACAGTTTGTCTTGGGGACCCTGCGCACTCTGTGGATCTGAAACATCCATTATCCCACGTACATAGAAGTAGTGGAAACGTTTCAACTGGTGGCAGCGGTGGGATGGCCAACTTCTGGGAGACGAAGGAAAGGAGACCAAACCTGCATGGCAGATAGCATGGATCCGGACCAGACAACCATGAATATAACTGGAGATTTCGGCGCCGAGTTACGACAACCGAGAGCCAGAGGTCAACCACCTGACGGAAGAGGAACCAGACGGAAGCTTTCCCAGATACCGATTCCTTGCAGACTACGTGACACGAGAAGAGGTGTTGGTTCCGGGCGATCGACTACAGCTACTCGGGCTTCTGAAAATCTTCTTGACTTGTCCACGCAAGAACTGGAAGCGGAACTGACGCCACGACCTTCAGGGGAGACGTCTACCGAAGATCGGCTGAGGGGGCGTGGGCCAGTGCCTGAACAAACCGAAGTTGACCTAAGACGAGAGGTAGAAGACCAGCGTAATGTCTCAAATGCATTATGCACAGCGATGACCGCCATGATGGGACAGGTGTCCACGTTGCTGAGAAATCAAAGTGCCGGTGGCGAGATGACTCAACCGAATGTTGAAGATTACAGTCATTCTGGGCCGGCCGGACTGGAACGGGGTCGAGCCGCATCGGGGACGACGTCGAGGCGAGATGAGTCACCGCCAAGAAGACGCCGGGACGAACCACCTTCAGTTTCATGGGACCATCCGTTACAGGCGTCCACGCCCATGGGGGAACCTAGACGGCCGAAGACGACGATGGTGAAGGCCGCTACCTACGATGGTACCACGCCATGGCGGGATTATTTGGCTCACTTCGGGCACTGCGCCGTGATCAATGGATGGACCTACCAGCAACAGGGTCAATACCTAGCCGTCGCCCTACGGGGGTCAGCGCAACAGTCTGCACCAGGAAGTACCGAGTACGATCGCTTGAAGGAAGCCTTGGAGAAGCGCTTTGCCCCGCCAAATCAGATGGATATGTACAAGGCACAGCTGAGGTCTAGACACCGCGAGAGGGAAGATGATCTTCCGGGCTTGGCTCAAGCACTAATCCGCCTGGCACAGGTGGCCTATCCCGACGCCGGAGACGATGTTCAGGATACCCTAACCAAGGATCAGTTCCTGGACGCCATCGGTGACGAGTTGAGGTTTCAGGTCTGCCAAACTAGGCCTAAAACCTTGGATGCGGCAGTACATGCGGCCGTGGAACTGGAGGCATTCAAGATCTCCCAGCGTCGGAAACCCTGGCTGACAGCCAAGTCAACTGCCCCGGGAGAGGGAGATAAGGCAGCCGCACCCCCTGAAGAGGATGAAACGGAGAATCAACGGTTGAGGGAAGAAGTAAAGAGGTTAATGGAGGTGATTAAGAAGAACAGTGAACCACCAAGACCACAACGGCCAGGACGATACCAGTCCAGATGGGGGCATAGACGTGGCCGACAACGACCATACGGTAACCGAGACTGGACACCAAGGTGCTGGACGTGCGGTAAACATGACCATTATCGAGCGACTTGCACTGAAGGCCGTAGACAAGATGGTTCCCGACCGCAGGATCCACCAAAAACGTCTTTGGCGGCATCGACGTTTCAACTGGTGGTGGACGATACAAGAACTTTTCTTCACAGTTACAAGCCTGGTGATCAGGTTTGCTTGAGAGGGTCTTTTGTTGTGAAAGAAGCCCTGAATGATCTGACATATCGTGTCACCGACGAGGCTGGTGGCATCCGTGTATTCCATCGTGATCTTCTTAAGCCCTTCTACCCCAGAGAGACGTCGGACAGTGAGACCACAGAGTCCACAGCGAATGACGGGGACGTCAAATCTGAGAACGACCCGGAGCCCGCGACGGTCTTTCCATATCCGGTGGAGCATCCAGCCGCAGTGAGACCTCCGACACCTCGGCAGACGAGGAGTGGACGGAGAACCCGTCGTCCTCCAAGATTGGCAGATTACGAGGTTGGATTACCGCCGGATCCTCCTGTTGAAGACGAGTCGCCACTTTCGGAGGAGCAGATGGCCTTGCCGGAGACGTGGAGTCCTCCACGAACGACTCTTGGACGTCGTGTCCAGCGACCGAGGCGCTTTAATGACTACGTTTTAGCCTGCAAGTGGACAGGAGATGCCGCCGCCAGCAAGAGACAGCTGTGGCCTGCTGTGGACCTGATGTCCATTGCAGGTGACGACTTGGCCAGGAAGTCAAGAGGACCGTCGTCCTGTAATTTTGTTGTATATACGCTGTACATATGTTCTGGTCTGCACACCCGTGCCGCTGGTAGCGTGACGAGAGCCATGACGACGGCGTCATGTTCTTCGAAGGCGGGGGTAGTGTAACGAAAGTGCAGAATGACAACGACCCCTTGGGATCCCCTTTAATGAATCACAGCTGGTGTAATGACATGTGACTATATGTGATATTGAAAGTGACATTGTGTTTATGTGTGCGGTTCACTTATCTGATGGAATTCAACGCTGTAATTTTCCTGGAATGAACTATAATAATCCGGCAAACAGACAATGCCTCGAAATCCCGGTGAAGTTATCTCAAACGATCAGTTGGGACGGTGAAAGGGGCCCTGGTGGACCTCGCTCGCTTCGCTGTAGATGACGTCAGTCAGGAATCCGGAAGTCGGTTTCAGAGAATATGCAGATTAGGACAATGAACTTTGCGGTCGTAGTGTGAATTAACCAGAGAGAATTGGAAGCTGAGATTTACCAGTTACGTCCGTTATGAATTATGGTTTGTTCCTCCATACCCATATTTATCCAGCGAAGTCCAGATAAACTGATCGGAAAGTGTTGTAATTTGACAGTAAAGAAGGCGCTGGTATCTTCGACGTCTGTTTCTACCTTTATCCACAGAAGAGCGGTAGCCCTATATAAGCCGGACTCACGCTGAAACGACAGAGACCAGCAGAAATGTCGAGGTGAGCACACGCAAAATCTATTGGGGAGAAGAAATCCAATACATTGCCGGGCCGCGACCAGGCCGCCGAATTGGGGAAGTGCCGCCGCCGGGCCGCGACCAGGTCGACGAATTGTAGAAGTGCCGCCGCCGAATCCTATAGCATCATTGCATGCATACATTTACACTCACTTACAATCACACGTCCGGGCTGTGTTTACTCTAATTCGATCTCTACCTATTTCAACCGTAACGCACAGTTGTGTGGGTATTGCGCTGGGAGTTGAGAGTATAGACACTTATCGTCAATGGTTATTCCTAATCTCTACTGTACGAGGCTCAGCTCTGGGAATTAACTAACGGCGTTAGTGTTGATAGCATGGCCATACCTTTATGATATCGATTAAGCTGTATCCGGTAGGGGACGCTCGTCTCTGTGAAGAGGGTACAGCTAGGCAAATCATACACAGTTCCTACCTAAACAATTATTAACACACAACCTACGGGTTGAAATATATTCACGCTAACACCCACAAGCTATAGGCTCGAGCCTATAGCTTGACAAATATACACATTCCCAGTCAATCGTACGATAAACGATTATCCATTCACGCCTCCATAAGCATAGTCTCTCACCACCCTGTACATATATTGAGTAATTCACGGCCAATCATAGATTACTACTGTCTCATGCAGTAGTATATAAAGGGGGAATGCCTGACCAGATGCCCATCTATTGCGGATGACCATGCAGTAGTATAGAGAGAGGGTTCATGGGCCAGCTGACCATACAGTAGTATAGGAGGGTTCCTATACCAGTTGACCATACAGTAGTATAGAAGGAGGGTGCCGATTCCAGGTGCACATACAGTAGTATAGGAAGAGGGTTACTAGACCAGGTGCCTACCCATCCACCATGTGTTATCGATGTCCGATCCTACGTGGACCGTGTAGCCGCGAACTCTAGCCTTTATGATTCGTCCTTGTAGCGGGGCCGCGGAGTGAGTCGCCGTGAGCGGGGTCGCTAAAGCCTGGGGGTGTATTCCTACGAGGGGTGCCGTCTGCTGCTGTGGTGAGCCGTGCAGTTGAATAGTCCTGCAGTGTTACAGAGAGACGGGCCGGTGCCGTAGAAGCCTTTGTACTGTGATAGTACTGTCGTGCCCAGGCTGTCCGCATCCATTGACGGTTATCAACGCTTGGAGGGGCTTAGTCGTGTAAGATGAGACACGACGACGACGAGAAGTCCATACCACCCGAGGAAGACTGGGGGAAGGAAGACACACGTCGGACATAACCACGGAGGGGCCTAGTCATGTAAGACGAGACACGACGCAGTGTTCATCCATACGGGAGTGAACGAAGACCTGGGGAAGGAAGACAGACGCTGGACCTTACCACGTATATCTGGGGAAGGACGATAGACGCTGGATCCTACTGCAAAGCCCTGGGGAAGGAAGATAGAAGCTGGACCCATCCATGAGAGAACCGGTCGTGACCAGACTGTGGCTGTGACCAGGCCTGCTCGCGAAATAGCTAGGGCTATCTATTTTGTATATATTTTCTATTGAACTTCGATTAATGATAACTATAAGAGTACAGATAATTCATAGAGTAGGGATCTTCTTTGGAGGGATTGTACGCTACCACGATTTGAATCCTGTATACCTGCTCAAAGAATTATATGTCAGTATTGCATTAATTTGCTTTGGTTGTCATTACAGGTCTTCCTTTCCAACCTCCTTGGTCCAGACAAGGTGACAGGTTGAATCGAACTCTCTCGTTGGCCAGATCAGTGCTCGAGTGCGTTCCCAGTAGCCTGACAGTTTGTCTTGGGGACCCTGCGCACTCTGTGGATCTGAAACATCCATTATCCCATGTACATAGAAGTAGTGGAAACGTTTCACCAGCTACAACGATCCGAAATTACCCACGGACAACCGCTTTCCAATCTCAAATTGCAAGGCGAGTGAGTGAGTGAATAGAATTTAACGTCACTTTCAACAATATTTCAGCAAAATCACCACGAACCAACTACATGTAAGCACCACCCAGCCCAGTTGTGTTCCTGCTACTCAAAGAAGAAATCTTTGAAGCAGCATGGAACCAGACACCCTCCATCCACCCTATAATAAAACACTGAGGACAGTGCACAAGACACAGACAGGACGCCCACATGTGCAATAAAGACAAGTGATATTGCAGTGCTAGACATCACATTATCAAGTTCCTGTTGCTTATCAGCAAAATGCATTGAAATGCAACGTACAATAATACGAGTAAAGCAGCCATATTTTCTTTAACCCTTTGTTTACCGCTATAAGAAATATGTGGAATGCGCGGAAATCCTCCATGGACCAAATCACAAATGGGGTAACTAGAAAAAATTTGTGATTTTTGGTGGGAGCAACAGTGGTTACCATAGCAACTCAGTTGTTGGGACTAAAAAGTCCCGACGGTCAATATCGGACGGGCCAAAAATCGTCATTTTGGATGCTTTTTGTGTAAATCCATAGCAAATTAGACATGAATAATGTAACAAAATACGTTATTTCAATATATAACATCAAGGATTTGCCTGTAGAACCACCCTTTCAACAAAGATAAATAATTGAAACTAGGAAATGATTGAAACAAGTAATATTGTCCAGAAAGTGCTCATTCATGTTTGCCATTACAGTTTCCCATGAGCATACGTCTTCATTTATGTTCCCCTGTAAGTCAAATATCAACAGCGATCACAGAGGAATTTGGTGAATAACATATTTGCGATGAATATTTAGCGGTCATACATGTAGCAATGAACAGTCCGACATATGGAAATCTTGATAAAGTCAGATGAAAGTAGCACAATTACCCATATGGTGTTTGTATGGCATGTTTGTATGGCATAAATCAGCTCGAGAAAGCAAGAATAAATAAACTATTGGCGGGATTTGAACCTTCAACCCTTCATACATGCGGATATAAGGTGCATTATGCATTACAATATGCCTCAACATCCAATTAAACTTTTATTAGTTTCATAACTTACACGAACTGGTGATTGATACATCAAATATTACCATTGGGACTTTTTAGTCCCGTTTCAAAAAGGTCTGATATTACCCAACGGGACTAAAAAGTCCCAAAACTAATTAACCTAATTTCGATAGGAAACTGAGCTGTTTTCCCAAAAATGAAACTAGCATTATGTTCTTGATGTTAGAAATCATTCATAAAAAAATTCCCAGTTAGATTGACTAAAAACTTCCTCAAACTAGAGTGCAACAATTTTCTTCTGAAATCCACTACGTTTTGCTGAGTGGGTTATCCGCGTGTCTGATGACGGCACCGATGGTTGTTGATCACAGCTCGCTATAGTTTGTTTCAGATAGTCGGGGACAACCTTCCGTGTGTACCTAAATGTCCCGACGGCAGGTTTGTGGAATTGACTGTGAGCTCAGTCACTTAAGAGGGGGTGGGACTTTTAAGTCCCGTCGGTAAACAAAGGGTTAAAATAAATAAGCAACATGAGAACTGTAGTTTTGAAAAGTAATTTTAATACCCATTTTAACTTTTAGTTTCCCATGGTCAAAACTTTCAAAACGGCTTTTTTACTCAACATTTCTGGAACAACTAAAACAAGCGCCTTGGTAAACATTCACCTCACAAAAAGATCATGTTGTGCGATACAAGAAATATCTTCAAAAATGCATATATTTTGCATAAGTATTCTTTGAAGTATTTAATGGCGCTTGAATACTTGTCATGCTTGTCAGAGCAGAATAATATTGTCATATGTATGACATGTGAAACATAATCCACTTTTTGTCTTGTTCAGATATCCACACACGACAGAGTACGGTAAGAATTCATTGATGCTGTTTAGCAGTTTTTTTGTCACATACAGTACTATAAAAATTAAGAAGCCCCCGATGGCATTGAGCATATCTTTGAGTGACAGAACGAACGAGGACATCTTGGCTTAGTATCGATGCAATCTGATTAAAAAACCGTTAACAGATCCATTCTGCTGTAAATAAGTGAGTTCCATGATGTTTGATTCGAACCAGCGACCACCAGAGCATGGCACCTAACCGCCAGCACTATATTTTGGCGATCTAAAACACTCAACCAATGCAATGAGCCTCCCATACGATACCCCTCTGATGGCGGTATTGACACAGCTCCCATAGCTGAATACATAAGAAAAATTTTCATCTTTAGAAACTGTGCTGTAAGATAGTGTAATCCAAAATAACGACAACAGGGCCATAGCCAGATTTACTGAGGGATGGTTCGCCATCACTCCAAAAGGGCACATCAGGGGGTTCGCTGTATTGGAAAAGGGGCAAATAGGGGGATAGCTTCAGTGTTTGAAAAGGGCATTTATATGAGAAAAAAATATAATATTTCCGAAAGGGGGGTTCGCCTGAAACCCAGAAAACCCCCCTTGGCTACGGGCCTGGACAAATGCTGTTATATGATCACTTTCTAAATGACAAGAAATACATCTTTCGTGTATAACCAGTCCAAAAATTAGCACAGGTGGATATAAGAGAAACACAACACACACTTTCCAGTTTTATTCCTTTATTTAAACCTTTCACAAGGTGTACACATCCCATGGGGGGCCGGGGGGAGTCAATTACATCTACATGTAAATTCAACTATATCTACCTAATGCCAAATTAAGACGTCAACACATTTCTGTACATCGATAAACAATCACCTGAAACACACAACAATATGGTTATTGAAAAGCTCACAAAACAAGTACCGGTAGGTAAGAAGTATATGGTCATTCTCTCTGCATCAGTGTGTACCTTCTAGTGTCAGAAATAACCCTCTGATTGACTCGGGACATTAAAAACAACCCTCCGATTGATTTGGGACAATAACCCTCTGATTTGGCATATTAAGAATAACCCTCTGATTGATTTGGGACAATAACCCTCTGATTGATTTGGGACAATAACCCTCTGATTTGGCATATTAAGAATAACCCTCTGATTGATTTTGGACAATAACCCTCTGATTGATTTTGGACAATAACCCTCTGATTGATTTGGGACAATAACCCTCTGATTTGGGACAATAACCCTCTGATTGATTTGGGACAATAACTCTCTGATTTGGGACATTAAGGATAACCCTCTGATTGATTTGGGACATTAAGCAGTAAACAGCATTGGTGTTTCAATTAAACAGAGCAGATTGGGA
>JAVTVY010044128.1:0-20059 GCA_036873755.1 Hanleya hanleyi | reverse complement strand
GTGACCTCATTTAAATGTATCGTGTACGCACGCTCGTTGACCTCACCACGCGAAATCATTCAGGTAAACGCACATGGATGGAAGAAAACATTGGGTGTGTGTGGATTTATGCTGTTAAATCGTATTTTTAGAGTAAATACACCCCCCCCCCCGCCAGACGAGGGGGATAAGATTTTTACTTTGTGTTTACGTACGACTTGGAGCTCCATCCATGAATTACGACCATCAGATATCACATTAATTCATGGATGGTTTTCTCCCTCTAAGCTGAATGGGGCTATTGTCAGAGATTTGACAAGTAGGGGAAAGTAGCTTGAAAATATGGAAAAACTGTCGATGATCAACATCAATCAAAACATAATGTAGGCCTAATATATTAAATTATTTCTTTTGTACACCCCCCCCCCCTTAATAATTATGCAGCTCAATATGCAGTTTTTGTACCTGGCTCATAATGGGCGTTTACGTACAATAAATTTAATTGAATTGAATATTTACACATTTCACCAAAAAAAAAATCCCCAATTTTGCTTATTAAAAGCACGGGTTAAAAGCACGCGGGTATTGGTTGGTTCATGGGTTGAGTATAGCCTATAGGCCTATACATTTTTTTAGTTTTGAAGAAAATGAGCGATTGCCAAATGCAGTAATTGTGATTGGTTGGAAGTACTCACCTGATGGACTACCCTTGAAGATCAGTCAACCACAACGCACAGATTTTGTATTTTGCGGCACAGCAAACTTCTGTTGTCTATTGTTGTCTGCTTTGTCCTTCTGTTATTTTTTCTTCTCCTGGAATGTGGGTGTCTATTTCCCCGCGAAACACAGACAAAGGATTTTCACACGAAGCTACCAGTCATTCATTCACCTTACTTTCGTACAAATATTTTCAACTCTAGATGACTCAAACGGAAAATGTTTAACACAGGTCTATTATTTGGAATTTCACGTCAACAATTGCGTTTATTTATATTGTATTATAGCGTGACATAGTGAATAATTATGTGAATTATTTTATGCGACGGTGCGGTTGTGATTTCTACTCTAATCTCCTTTCCATTTCGCCTCGCGGAATAGGCGGTTTATTTCGAACACGGACTGAAAAATAAAACAGCGAAGAGACAATTATGTCGAAGAATTGTCCATCTGAGACTGATGAGGTATTTTTCAACAATAGTGATTCAGATAGAGACGATAGTCAGAGTGAACCGGAGAGTCAGGTTTCTCAGGAGTCGCGTTTTTCGCACGTGGAAAATGTTTTAGAAGGATGCAGGAGAACACCGGGTTCTAGGAGTGCCTCCGCGGCGCTAAGTCAACGCACCGTACAAAAACCACCAACAACCGAGAAGAAGAGGAAGAGCAATTCGAAAGAAACCAACTCAAATCATGGTAGGGCTCCAAATCTTTTGCCTATGTTTTTAGAATTTTCGGCCCCCTTTGCGAAAAATCACAAATTTTTCCAAAAAAAAAAAGAGTACCGTATTTTTTTTTTAATTAGAAAAATGGTGACCTGTTAAAATCCTAATACAGCCAAGTACTGTACAGTTCGCTTTGTCAGAGCTCACCAAGTACAAACCTAACTTAGAATTTTATGGAGGCATTGTCTGATACAATTTTGGTCAATATTTTGCTGTACAGGAGAGATCTCAGATGAGGATGGTTCAAGACCGCACAGTTCAGCATGTTCAGTGGCCCCCATCAGTCACTCCTATTCAGATGACAGACGAAAACGCAGTGGTGGCAAGAGAAGACGGACATATGCTTCTCCTCGTTCCAACATCTTCACAATTCAAGGTGCCAGTAGTTAACAGGCCGGTGCATATCCTCTATTTACAAAATTGTTATTTTCAGACCAACTTTCCTTGACCTGCGAGATCAAATATATATGGAATATACTGTTGTCATCATTTGATCTCTCCTCCTTTGGTTCGATCAGCACCATCATCTAGTTCAACAAGCTGAACCCTGCTGACATTTAATTTTGTGATATTGACAATGCAGGGTTCAGCCGTTGAACCGAAATTTCCTATCTCAAGATTTTCGCCTCCCGACCTGGGTAACAGCGGGTGGATTTGCGCTCATAAAAAAGCAATAATACCTACCGCTTTGTGCTCGTTTGGATAGAATACGTATTTGCCTACTTCCCTGGCCATTTCTTTTCTCTGTCCAGCTCCTTTCACTTCTATAAACGACAAAAGAAAAAAATATTATCGCGGACGATCTTCCAAACACGAAATCTGCCGGCATTTTCGAACACTGTCACGTGAGGTTATTCTAAATTCAGGATTACAAGAGTCTGAAAAACTGAATCCGCTCAGTCGACCCAGTCGCTTAGGGAGATGAAAAATCCCATGAATTACCTTTCTCAGTATGTGCCTTCCATTATGCTTGATATCGATAGTTACAATTTTACATTTAAATGCAGATAATGTGACAGCCTTATGAATGAGCCGTTTCCGACCTTCCTGTATACAATCCCAAATTTACAAATTAGTCTCGTGCCACCATTTCAAAATGGCGGCGGATTTCGTTTTTGGAAGATCGTCCGTGATGATATTTTTTTCTTTTGCCGTTTATGGAAATGAAAGAAGCTAGACAGGGAAAATAAATGGCCAGGCAAGTAGGCAAATACGTATTCTATCCAAACGAGCACAAAGTGGTAGGTATTATTGCTTTTATGAGCGCAAATCCACCGGCTGTTACCCAGGTCGGGAGGCGAAAATTTGGCGATAGGAAATTTCGGTTCAACGGCTGAACCCTGCATTGTCAATATCACAAAATTAAATGTCAGCAGGGTTCAGCTTGTTGAACTACACCATCATCATAACACTAGGTTGTTAGTAAGCTAATGGCCACTACAGTCTTCCATACATTTGGTCTCACTTTGTCATGGAAAACTTGTTGTGTGACCCAGGCCTATTCTGCAACTGTTGCCGACAGAAATGTAAGCTTATACCACCGTACTAGCCGGTGATCTTGCGGATGTCTTTCAACAATGAGCTCGTGGCCTTCGGCGCATTCAGTTTAATTTATTTAATTGATATCATTTATCTCTATGAAAGACGAGGTTCTTCAGATGTTTACTTTTTTGACCCATTTCCAATTTCTATGTTCCGAGTTTCGACTTCAGTTCCAAGTTCAGACTTGTGAGTCCTGACTTTTATATGTGATTTAAATATGGACCTTCATTATGGAATGCAATATATGGTACTTTGACTGTGCCCATATTCTCATTGTTATTTTATTGTTTCCTTCCTTGTAACTATATACATGTAGTGTGGCATCATTATATTCATGAAGTCAGTCATCCTGATATATGCTCAAAAGTTTCAGCAATCAGGAACTTTGATCCATACATAATACCTCTGTTTGGTATGAATGTGTGTGTGTGATTGGTACATGTGTGGTTGTTATTTAATGAGTTATATTGTCTTATATGTATGCATGCGTTCTTAACCCGGCTATGTGGTAAATGTTTTACATAATAAAGTATACAATCTATATATTTGAATCTCATGGCAAATATGTATGGGTTACCGTGGACAGTATTACATGACACCTGTGTATGTGTACAATTTTTATCTGATATTATGAGTCCTAATTTCACATATCGATAATCAAATATACATGTTCAATTTATTATCAGACAATATTTCTGAAGATGAGCTGATGGGAACCAGCTTGATGGCCAGAAACAATGCCACTGGTTCAGTTGAGAAGACGCCAAGCAGTCCTCGATTTGTTAATTCTCCAGGTAGGATTAGCCTCGGTTACATTCAAACCTAATGATAATAATTATAATAAGTATATATGTCATCTTCATTTTATCAAGCCAATTTCCACTTCGGACCTGCCTTGATTTATCTGACCCCCTGCAGTGTTCAAAATCTGGGGTGTAAATTTCACCTACAAACTTTCGACGAACCAATCCGAACCTGCACACCGATTGTGAGTAGAGTGACATCTTCCTCAAGTAGCAGCATCAGTCCTCCTAATATGGTGTTTGTATTAGCCCACTATATAGGTCAGCCAATGAATTACGTCCTTCTAGGACATATTTCGCAATTCAAATGTTTTCGAGGTCAGTGATGTCTCATGTCTATTTATAAGTTCTTTGAACATTGAAGGGACTGAGATATATCAAGGGAAGTTCGAAGTGGGAACGTAGACATTGACTTGATAAAATGAAGATGACTTGTTGTTGGTTGGCTTTGTTATTGCCACAGGCCCGCAAAACAAGAGATTTGGGCGGGGGGTGTGGTATTAGGGTGAAGTGTTGAAATATGGGGTCTCTATATATAACCCCATGCTTTATATAAATAAACATATAGGTGTGAAATGGACTTCGGGTGAACCGAGAAATAAACGGTTTACCGCCAAACAAAATACATCAGCATATTCTACAAGTATCACTTTATTAGATTCCCATCGTCAAATTAGTAAATTTGTGCAATTTTTTACCTTTGCCAGGCGATTCAAAATCCAACGTAACTGTCCGTCCATCTAGGAACAGTTAGATTATGGCGAGCTTCGGTCTCAATTCTGATTGGTCAGTAGCGACACGCCTTCAGCAAGAGAGGTCACACACTGATCAGCTGTCGCAACTGACCAATCAGAATTGAGAACGAAGCCCGCCATAATCTAACTGTTCCTAGATGGACGGACAGTTACGTTGGATTTTGAATTGCCCGGCAAAGGTAAAATATTGCACAAATTTACTAATTTGACGACGGGAATATATAAAGTGATACTTGTAGAATATGTATTTTGTTTGGCGGTAAACCGTCTATTTCTCGCTCCACCCAAAGTCTGTTTCACACTTTTATGTTTATAAGCATGGAGTTATATATAGAGACCCCATATTTCGACAATTCGCACTAATACCCCCCCCCCCTCCCCCACAAATCTCTTGTTTTGCGGTATATTACATGTTGTTCACACCGATTAAGGGTGTGCCCAAATTATATGAAGTCTGGGGAGAGAAAGAATTATAAAAATGTACAAAATATGTAGTTTGTTTGCAAGTATTCAACAGGAAATTAATAACTGATTACTTTTATAACCTTTTCCGCAATTTGCATCCGGTTATTAATCCATCTTACATGTATTTTTAATCTGGGCACATTAGCGTAATCTAATAGAGGGTGTGCACAAATTAGCGTAATATAAAGCCCTGGTTGTGTACATCTGGTATGCCATAATTGATTCACAGATTGCAGTCAATATTTCCCCATTATGTAAGATCCGACATTGTAATGCTGGATTTGCACAAAATTCAAGTTAATCTTTTAACAACAGATTTGTGCTGATAGCACTGGCAGCAGCATTGAGACATGGCTCACAACGATTCCTTCGTCCACTCTCTTATTCTCCCATCAATAGATGAGTTTGTATATTGTGATTGCTTTTAACTTTTGCTTGTCCATGCGATATCTCCAGTTCTTGTCCTGGATTGGCACCAAACTTTGGGTATACATTAATACCCATGGGTCAAGCCCCGTGGGACTGCGGTGGTTGACCTGGGATGTCGTCGTGCACACCCAGGTCATGGTAATAATAGACATCGGCTTCACAGACAGGTAACTAACTGGGGCACCCATGGGGTGAAAAAGAAGAGGTCTCAAACATCGTGATATGACTGAAATATTGACCTTGGGTCAAAGAAGAACCCTATTCTTTTTGAAGTCAAAATGTCAAAGGTCAAGGTCACTGTGATTGAAAATAGTCAATCATTGAAAATTGTTGTGCTCATGCTGCAAGTACCATCCAGATTCAATGTGGATTTTGTTGGCAAAGAAGTCTAAGCCTATTGAGTTTTATCCCTCTGCAAAGTGTAGCCGAAGGATATTGTCTGTGTGGTCAGTTCATCAATCTGTTTGTTCAGCTTGCTTGTTAACACAGTATCTAGTCTTGAAGGATTATAACCTGGTATTCATATAACATAGCAGCTGGAAAACATATAACATATATAACACTGGTGAAGGGTTGGAAGCCTATTGAAGATCATTGACCTTGGCCTATTTATCTAGGTCAAATTTCAGTTGATAAATTTTGAAGGATTATATCTAAGTTTCCAAATTCATACCACTTATGCTTCTGGTGATTGACTAGAAGCCTTTCCCATTTGATTGACCTCGGCCTATTTAATCAAGGTCAATTTTTAGTTATTGTATTATATGGAGGGTCATGGCTCAGCTCTTCAAATTTACATGACAGTACATACGCTGAATTGGTGATTAATTAGAAGCCTACTCAAGTTGACCGAACCTGACCAAATTCATGAAGTTCAGCCAGGAATAATTTGATTCTTATTTATCATATTTACATCAGTTATCCATAGTTATCCGTTCCATGCTAAGGATATAGGAGAGGGAGAGTGGATGAGTGAATCGCTGGAACCATGTCTATAGCTATATTGTCAAATGATTAACTTGAATAATGTGCAGCCTGTATTCAAGCTGCTGGGCATGGCAAGATCCAGCATAGAATCCCATTATATTGAGAGTTCATAGTTTTCCTTTTCTCTTATTATTACAGATGAATCAGTAGAAGCCAGTTCTGTTTCATCAAAGACTAGCCGAATTGATGATCCTCTTAGGCATAGCACTCCACGCTCCAGAATAAGCCTAATAGAAACCCAAGGAACAAACGTATGTTTAGCTTTCTGTTGTTAAGTTTCAAATGTTCTGGTTTTATACATGTATGTTATCAATTTGTACATGTGTTATACATAAATTTACCTTTGCTTTTATATCTTTCAAGTTGATAAAATTGAGACCTCCAAAGCAGTCAAGAGATATTTGTGGTATGGGTAATTATAAATGATTTCCAATATGACAACTTGCCAACTATTACTGACAGCAAAGGAATCTAGTTGATAGTGAGGATATACAAACCAAGTAGACATATTAAGATACTTGCACCATGCCATATAATGGTTTTTGCTCTGATAAGATATGACTAAGTTAGTATTATTATCCATGTGGTATATTATATTTGATGGATGGGACTCTTGTGATTTTAGAGAATTTAACCATTAAATGCTGAAATGTATGTTTAAAAATATATAAATTCCAGGTGGAAGCTATCAAAAGTTTGGGGAAAAGGGTTAAAAAACTGGCTGACTCCAATGAAAAAGTGCTGGCCAACCAGGCAAAGATAATGAAAACTCAAAGTGACATCCTTGAGAACCTGAAACTGCTGGCGAGCACCAGAACCAAACCACAAGCGAATAAAGTGGATATTCCAACATACATACGGGTACGTGCTAAAGTATTCTGCCACCAGTGACTGTATCCATATTTTGGATTGGTATGAGCTTTTTGACAAGCCCTCACAATTAGGTAAACTTGTCTTGGGGCAAAATTATGCTGCATTAAAGTAACTTTCATTCATCACTACCATGATGAATATTACTGAGTTGATTAAGGCATGAATGCTGTGGCTAATTGTGAAAAACCAGTAGCCTGAATCTCATACCTCAATACATGTAGGCCTACTAGTATAGCTATATGCTATAGCCCTTTGCCCAGTTGCCCGGGGCAACCAAATTTTCTTTTGGGTAACCAAATTCTGCTCGAATAGCCATGCATTTGGATGTGCTGGTTGCCCGTGCTTGCTCATGGGCAAGTATTGTTTTCCTATTTCACACCCTGTATAGGGTCATGAAGGATACAGTGTGCCTTTGATAGTATGTACAATTGTCCTTTGGGTTTATTTTTAGAATGCTGTGAAGGATGGCTTCTTGAGTGGAGTGAAGCAAGGGAAATCCTGGCTTGAAAAAGATGGAACCAACGCATACCTAAAGTAAGTTCTAATTCATTTTTCTGAGAAACTGCAAGACTGTTGAACCCTGTTTACTCACGGCTGATTTCCTATCCATTTTGAGGTCAGTTGGTAGAGGGTCAACTATAGTTAGATGAAGGCTACTAACATGAATGCCAGAAAATAGGTGAAAAGATTGTTCAGGTTATACACTCCAGTTTAGGGCTGCAGAATGTGACCGAATTCCTGAAAAAGAACGACTTTTGAGTGGTCTGTCCATCCGTCTGGCTATCTATTAATTGTCCCATTTCTAGGATGGATAGTTTGAGAATACTTGAATCTTAAGATTTATGTCCCAATTTATTTCATGTCCTCTGTGAGATTGAGAATATTAAATCTGATCAAATGTGAAGGTGTATTTTGAGGCCTTATAGCCTCTTGTTTTGCTTGACTAATGTGATTTTACCATATCTACTTTGCAAATGTCTGTAGGCCTGAGAGTGTGGTCAATCTAGATATGACAAAATATATCTACGATTATGTTGAAGGGCTGTACCCAACAACTGAACCTGGTGTCTCTAAAGGTATGGACAAAATCTTGTTTTGAGTATATTATAGTATCACCAATGCTCTGTTCATTTGTGCACTTACTATGACACAAGCCTGGAAATAGTAAAGCTGCCTGGCACTGCCTATGTCTGGCACAAAAGTCCTGTTACCCATCAAATGGTGATTGTATTTGTATTATACCATGCATCTGAATAGCTGTTTTGACATCTTCATCAGAGGGCTTGGGTATAAGTTATAACTGAGGCAATATGTTCATCACAACGTCGTCTGATATTCAGTAATAATTGGTAGGGTTATTTTCATAATATGTAGTTCCTAAGGTATTCTTATGTTATATATATGTATGCACAAGTATGTCTTATAAATGCCATGCCAAAAACCAAACCATTGCAGAAATGTATACGAAAAAAATCACAGACTCGTTCTCTTTTCCAGCTGCTACTGAACGATATTTTGAAACCTACAAACAGAAAATGCAAAGGAGAAGCAAAGGCCAGGATGATGGTCACAAAAGGAATATGGTGATATACGAGAGAAAGAAGCGGGTATGTAACCAACAAGCTTTGTTATCATGGTTATTGAGCAAATGGCAAATTTATTATGTGATGGCGATTTCCATCCATCTGTTCGTATCCGGTCTATATCCAGTCACGGTCAAAGGTCACTTGCTCAAAAACCTGAAAAATCATTAAAAATTGCAATTGTTTATTTTTTTGCGAGTTGATCATTGATATGGGAGGTAACGGGGATATAATTTGTTGGGAGTGTTGAGCACCAAAGTAGGGCTCAAAAGTTAAAGTTATTCAGCAGAACATCAGAAAATAATTGTGAATGTTTATTCAGGGCTGCGTACCAGTATCTTAAATGGACAGTGTCTGGTGGAGAGTGAAGATGGGGTGAGGAGGATGGTGATGGTATTCCTTTCATGGCTGAATTTGGCAGTAAACAAATTTGTTCTACACCCTAATTTAATCCAGTATCATTCTTCTGTTGTAGAAACGAGACAGGCGAATTGCCGCTGCGAAGAAAAAGAAATGGTCCCAGGAGGAAATTACACGGGTCACTAACTCCCTGAAACTGGATTTTATGTCATCTGAGGAATCTGACAACTCAGATGGGGAGGCGGTTTTCTGTGTAAAGCCATTGTCCTGGCGGTCAGAAAAATTTTGTGACCTCCTTCGAGTATTGGACGAAAAAGCGGACAGTGTTCAAACTGGGCGTTCCGACCGACAACGCACTAGGCGAGTGGACGGTGCCATTTCACAGAGACAGCCTCCAGCAAACATTGATGAGAACGACAGATGGGTTTTGAAATCTGCTTGAGGCTCTTTCGTTTATTGTGTGAATTACACATATTTTTTTAAATTTTGTCCACAGAAATTTTCAGTGTGGCTGAATTATTAGAGGATTTGTTTTCTTCTTGCTTTTAATGTGATAGTGTGTACATTGTCACTCTCGTCACCCTCACCCAGTTGTGCCGATTGTCAAGCAGGGGACTGGAAAGGGCGCGGTCCACTCACCTTGGCAATCTGACTCACCTGGGTGAGCTCTCGACCCCCATGGAGGATGTGGTTGTCGGTAGGAGATGGGAATGGAGCCATCTCCGACAGCCTGCACCTCCAGTGGGTCGAAACTGTGACGATAGGACCAAAACTTTGATGATTACAATAATTCTAATCAGTTGAGGTGGGGGAACGGATTGTTGAATACTGTCCATCTGTATATCTATAAATTGTATAACCAACTAGTGCTGAGGTTTGTAGTGTATCATGTTCCTGAAACTTTACAGGTTTATTCCACATGGTTTGAAGATGTGCAGGAGCTATTTGTGAGATGAGATATTGTTTAACAGCCATGTTAAATGTTGGACTGGTGCTATCTAAGATAGGACTTATAACAGTGCAGTCCCCAAAAATGGGGGAGCTAGTTTTTTTGGAAATTTTTGAAAGGTCCCTTTCTGTATGTGTGCGTTTGTGTACACCATGTGACATGAGGGATCATGTGATTACTTCCCATAATGCTTTAGTGTGAAGCCGAAGATGCCACTTTTGGACGGATTTTCAATGCTCTGGAAAATGTGAAAGTTTGTGGTCTCCGTGGAACTTTACATAGAGTGGCTCAGTTGTGTATGTGGTGTTATTTTGTGCCTTGAAACATGAGCAATTCAGTTATACTGGCGAGTGTGCTTGTCAGTTCTTTATTTTCTCAAAATCTCCTATTTTTCAATGTTAGTTGTGGAGGAAGATTTCTGCATCTGCACTTGGCTCCGTTACCAATGGGACTGTACAGCTCAATCGAACATCCAAATAAGAAAAAGGTTGTCAGTCACCCATTGTATTGCACTAATCGGAGAGGAGGCATTCATTGTCCGAATGGGCACCCTTTTCAGTTCAGTGTTTCTTCTGCCACTTGCCATTTTAATGTTCAATAAAAACGGAGAGCTTTTGTTTATGAAAATCAGTGTTGTGGTTTCTTCTTCCGTCCCTTTATTGTATTACAGCACAAGTTATAATTTTCCACTCAGTCTACAATTTTCCAATATATTTCACAGAAGATTATGCATGGCAAAGAAATATATTGTTTTGAATATTGGCCTCCGAAATAGTTTAGTGATGAGCCGTGTAATGTGCGTGTAGGATCATTACTTTGAACACAGAAAGGGGACTGGCTCTGAAAGGAGACTGGCTTAGAAATTTAAAATTCGTTTATATTTGGAATTTATTAAATTTAATAGGCATTTAAAATATGCATTCTAAGTTGATAAACCTTTAAAGTACATTAAATTGGGAGTTTAAATGTAATTTATTTGATAATTAAACTACCACTAAATGTGTGGCTGTGGTTTTGATCAAATTTAATAGGAATTTAATGTAAGGATTTAAAGTTTATTTCACATTTAATATTCCTTCAACATGGAGTTTAAATGCCATTTAGTGGATAATTAAATTGAAATTAAATTTCGGAGTTTAGTGGTGCATTAAATGCCATCAAAATGCCACTTAAATTCCATGTTTAATTCGTCAATAAATCTCAGAAAATTCGTTAAATTCCAAATTTAAGGGGGATTTAAAACCTGTTTAATGTCCCAATAAATTTATTTTTTCAAGCAGTGTATGCACCCTCCACAGCTTATACATTCGTGTTAGCTATCAGTTATGTGCACACTTTGGCTGAAGTACACGATCCTGCTCAGTTATTTCTTGCCAAAATGCTACTTACGGGCATGTCAAAATTACACGGCCGGATACCAGACTGCCCAAAACTAAGGATATCCTCCATAAGATATTTGATGCTATACCCCACACTGTATCCATGTAATTGTCCCCCGCCGCAACGCGGCCGGGGACTTTAAAATGGTTCTTGCTTCTATGTGTCCGTGCAAATACTTCGTAAGCAGTAACTTCTAAATGCTTTGTCGGATTCCTCCGAAATTTGGCATCTGCATTCTTTGCGACAAGACGTCTCTTGGTATTACGTTTCAGCAAGATCCGCCTGTAGGTGGCGCCACTGGGGTCTTGCTTCTATGTGTCCGTGCATGCACGGACATGCTTTGTAAGCAATAACTTCTAAATGCTTTGTCGGATTCCTCCGAAATTTGGCATCTGCATTCTTTGCGACAAGACGTCTCTTGGTATTACGTTTCAGCAAGATCCGCCTGTAGGTGGCGCCACTGGGGTCTTGCTTCTATGTGTCCGTGCATGCACGGACATGTCCGTGCAAATACTTCGTAAGCAATAACTTCTAAATGCTTTGTCGGATTCATCCGAAATTTGGCATCTGGATTCTTTGCGACAAGACGTCTCTTGGTATTACGTTTCAGCAATATCCGCCTGTAGGTGGCGCCACTGGGTCTTCTTCCAATCTTTAGTGCATGTCCGTGCAAATACTTCGTAAGCGATAACTCCTGAATGCTTTGTCGGATTCCTCCGAAATTTGACATCTGCATTCTTTGCTACAAGACGTCTGTTGGTATTACGTTTCAGCAAGATCCGCCTGTAGGTGGCGCCACTGGGTCTTGTTCCAATCTTTAATGCATGTCCGTTCATGTTTGTTCAAATCCTTAGCGAGCGATAACTTTCGCGCCACTGGGTCTTCTTCCAATCTTTAGTCATGTTAGTGCATGTCCGTGGATGTTCGTGCAAATGCTTCATAAGCGATAACTCCTAAATGCTTTGTCGGATTCCTCCGAAATTTGGCATCTGCATTCTTTGTGACAAGACATCGCTGGTATTACGTTTCAGCAAGATCCGCCTGTAGGTGGCGCCACTGGGTCTTGTTCCAATCTTTAATGCATGTCCGTTCATGTTTGTTCAAATCCTTCGCGAGCGATAACTTTCGAACAATTTGTTGGATTTCTTCGAAATTTGGTACATGCATTCCCTGCGACAAAACACTGTTGGTGATGCGTTTCAGCAAAATCCACCCGGAGGTGGCGCCACTAGAGTTCATTCCATTATTCCATGCTGCAAGTGATAACTTAGAAACACTTGGTCGAATTTCTTTGAAATATCCTACATATGTACCTTTCTGGGTAACATGAGAAACGTTGCGGCTCATCGGATTCGTCTCAAATTTGGCATGCATTTACCATGCCAGGAGCTGTTGCTTGGGATTGCCTTTCGCTCACTTGCACTCACAGGTGGCGCCACCTGGTGGCAACATCACAAATTAGTTTCCGGGTAATAACTTGAGAACTAACCATCGGATTCTTCTCAAATTTTGTATGAATGTACCGTGACATAAGATGTCGCTTGATAATGCATTTCACTGACTTGCGCCTAGAGGTGGCGTCACCTGGTGTCAAAATCTAAATTTGGTTTCTGGGCAATAACTTGAGGACCCTCATCGGATTCTTCTCAAATTTGGTATGCAGATGTCCCCACGATACCATGTTCCTTGGGATTGTATTTTCCCGCTTCTGCCTACAGGTGGCGTCTCCTGGTGGAAAAATTTGTTTCCGGGCAATAATTTGGCAACTGCTCATCAGATTATTCTCAGATTTTGTATTCATATGTGACCCACCCCAAGTAACATGAACACCGGTGGGCATCTAGTACCGGCAATAACTTGAGGACCCCTCTTCAGAGTCTCAAAGTTCATATGCCGATACCATGACATGAGATGTCATTTGGGATTGTGTTTTGCCTGCTTGCACCTACAGGTGGTGACTCCTTGTGGCAAAGTCTAAATTTGGTTTCTGGGCAATAGGTTGAGGATGCCTTCATATTCTTGTCAAATTTAGTTTGCAGATAATATGCCATGAGTTGTCTCTTGGGGTTGCATTTCGGTTACATACTTTTCATGCTACATGGTAAAGAAAATATATTACAGTAGCAATCAACATTCAGTCAGCCATTCGGAGTTGATCTCAAAACCTGGGAAGGTGGAAAGACCCCTCTGCTTCTTACGCCTGTGAAGTACATGTAGCTGTAGCCATCCTCATGAATATCTTCTGAAACCGACAGCGCTTATAAATATTGCTGCCATTTTGGCGGGGGACCTAGCATCCTCTGGCTGCTTGTTATTTTACGAGCAATGATCTTGGTAACATTTAATGTATTCTTAGACGTTAGTGAACTGACAGTTCGTTCAAAACAAGACACCAATAGCAATGTTCTTTAATACAACGATGTCTCTTTCTTCGATCAATCTGGCCCGTTACAAGGCATGCACATTATTATCCGCAACTTCAATCACAACATATCCCATAAACCAGTTCATTGTTTATACTGATAATATTAGATATTGTCCAGTTCAAGCAGTCCATGCTTATTTTCGGTGACATATTTCACATCCGGGGACGGGCTCCTGTTCCAATTTGCAGAGGATGCGCCCGTTTCAGCTGCCTATTTCTCAGCTCATATAAAAAACGGAATCTCTTTAATCGGCACTGATCCTCTTTAATAAGTCATAGTTTTCACACTGGCGCCGCCACATCATCTTCAGCAGCAGGGATCCCGAATAACATATTCAAAAAGGTGTTGATGGAAGTCTAACTCTATATTAGTATGACACATTTCACTCGGTAGCGATGCATTGTCCAGTCACGGGTTGCGTTGTACGGTAGCTCAAACAAATTGCTTAAATAAGGATCTGGTTCAACTTGACCCAGTTTGGCAAAGGTCAGTCAGGGTATACCGTGCCATCTGAGTCAGTTATATATGATTATTTTCTAATATTCACTGTATACCTAGCACCCAGAAAACAATATAAAAAAATAATTCAAAATTTCGGATCGAAAATTCGTCAAAAATTGATAATTTTTCGTCATTATGGCGGCCATCTTGGAGTATTTTGTATTTCTCGCTAGACCTTTGCCAACACAATTAGTGTGGACTCTTACCCCAGACGATGGCGAATATATGATGTTTTGAAAATCGTTGGGATAAAAATTGCCATTTATAGGCCCAAAATGACCCCAGGCTCCTAATGAGCCACATATTGCCTCCTGGGCCTCGAAATCGGGGGCTCTCCTTCTGATATTGTTCTCGGTGTCTCTGAAGACACGTGTGCCAAATTTGGCGCTTTATTCCACTCTGTCACGATAAAGTGAAAATCTGGCCTTAAGCCACCGGACTATATTTAACCTAACCAGAACTGTCATTGATCCTTATTCTTTGTATTCTCTGTAGAGAACTGGGGTTGAATCCTAATATATGTAAACCATATTGAACTCAAATATATCTACTGTTATATTATTTGTGCAACTCGTTCCATATTACGAAGTTCCCCTGAAAATCTGACTGTATCTAGGATAATATGGCTTTTCAAATTGGCCAGATCACTCGACAAAAATCAGAGTTTTCCATCGTCGTTATCAGTTGACCTACGATTTTTACAGCATGTGCACTTAATAACCGAACTGTCGAAATCTTTCTAGTCATTTCGTTGATCCCTGATTCGACCGCGACGCTACGAATGGCGGGTGAATTAGCACGTGGTTCATGCTTGTCTCTTCTTTATTCATTTGGAAAACATTGTCACTATGTACAACTAACAGATAGACTTGATGTGACTACTTCTAGATGAGTTGGAAATCCCATTCTATTTACGTGAATAAAAAAAACTGTTCAAAAGGTTCATCCCATCACATTTCTGGAACGTTTATAAATTGGACTATATTATTTTTTACACATTTTTCACGACTAAGGCATATACTTCCTGAAAATATATACCGGATTTCTCAAGTACATGTATATACTTGCCAGAGTAGACTATACGATTGAAAAAGGGGGACACCTCTGGTTCTATTTGGCCTAGGACAGTTATCTCCCCTGAAACAACATTTGTGTAGTAATGCTATCGTGAAACTTTCAACTGGGATCTTTCAAAAGTGTTATCCGACGAACGTATGCAGGAGATAATTAAGGTTTAATGACACGTTCAGCGATATTTCAGCTATATAACGGCAATCAAACAAAATTCTAAGTATTCTTACAAAAACAAATCTCCGATGCGGATGAAGATGTGTGTATGAATACAGAGAAGGCTAGAAAGGAAAAGGAAAAAGACTGAGGGGCAAAGCTTACGTAAATAGTGTAATTAAACAAAGATGTTAATAGATAAACCATATGATAATGACTACACTGTAAAAAGTGGAAACATTTTGAGATGGTAACATGTTAGATGCTTCATAATGCTACATGTTTCACCCTATTTTTCCACAAAAACATGTCTCATAGACGTAACGATGCAACTATTTGAGAGTTGTGACATGTTTTAATCGCAATGGCGTCTCGCCATAACGGTCCGAAAAGCTGTTTGAAACATCAACGCTGAAACACGTGCAACCGAGTTGCATCACGACATGTGTCAAGAAAAGCAGAGTACAAAAGGGATAATGCTGTCTGATGCCTGGAATTACATAGTATACTTGCAATCCAGACACTGTTGTTGCCACTGAAAATTGAGTTGTAAAAGAGCTGCTCCAGAAAGCCATCCAAAAGGTGAACATACCAGTCCAAACCGATGAACAAACAGAATTGCAATAATTCTAGCTGAAAAAAATACGACAAAAAACAAATATCGATGTGAGTTTAGCAAGTCAATTGATCAACTTCTGTTTTACATAGTTCTGAATAAAATACTGCCCTGTTCCGTAAAAATTCAGAGAAAATATCTCAAGCTGACATTTAAGTGTACTTATCTTGCAAAAAGCGATGTAAAATGGGAGAATATGAACAAAAAACCCTGTAATTTTACGCGTTTTGGTTCAGTCCCGCCATTTCTCTAATCTGTCGCTGGCATTCCCCTGTGGGATATCCCCACTACGTCAACAGTCTCCGGAAGTGCCTCATCACCATTCTATTACTTCAAAGTCACAATATTACTAACTTGTTTGAATTATTAATGTATCCTCCTGACGATATCTCCCAGGTTGTGTCATCCTATATCTATTCCTGTAAATTAATCTTCGCGACTCACGAAAATAATGTTCATTAATTTCAAGTAATATTGACACAACTTGATATACAGTATCAAGGGGTTCACTACATGCAGGTAATAGATGCATACATATCATCTATAACATTTATAATCTGTTCTATTAATACCGGTAACTATCATATGCCTCAAGTAATATTGACACAACCTTAATTCGTTACATGTATGTATTAGATGCATACTTATCTATTACATCTCTAATATGTTGTATTAATACTGGTACCTATCATAGCATTAGCTGCTAAGCCATATGCAGTATCGCCTAATTTCATTGATCGCGCACCTAGAGAAGTCCTGTTCCCCAAATCCCAATGCATATTTTTTTTGAAAATACAAGTCGATAATTCATTACGCATTCACGAAACGAAAATAGGAACTATTCTGTCTTCGGCGGTACATTCCTTGACTATTTGGAGAAATACAAAATCGTAATTTTCTTTCATAAACTATCAAATAAATTAGAGAACAACTACCTTTGTCCAAATAAAATACGTTCTATTCCTTTTAGGTCAGGAAAATTCGAAGAAAGGGACAGAGCTGGCTGAAAAAAACGAATTTCTGAGATACCACATGGCCGCCTTTTGAATTTACCTATGATCTTCTGCTCGGCCCAGGACTAAAATGCCCCCAATATGATAAGCTTTAAAGTTACGAAATTCCCGCTTCCTCTATTTTGTCGTTTTGGAGCAGTACAAGAAAGTTCACTAGCCCACCCTCCATGATTGCCAGACATCGTATCCTAAAATGTTCTAAAAAATAATTAGATTGAGATTACAATGCAATTTTATAGGCTCGCTCCAAGATAAATATACTTCAGAACATTTTCGACGCTAGATCTACGTGTCATTTGTGCCTGGACTTCAACAGTTCAAAATTCGCTCAAAAGGTGGGGAGAATTAAGGCAACATTGAAATCTTCTCAAGGGCTTCACCGGCCTATGGATGATTAGCAGATCAAGCCAATACAAATTTCATTCTCAGTGCCTGTAACGGCCGCTAGATGGCGTGATCCGCAACTCACCAAAATGATTCGCAACTGTCCGCGCTGGTGCACTGAAGTGGGGGTTATTTTCTCAACGATTGACAAGTCCGATTGAAGATTTTTTTACATACAATTATAGACGACAGATTTCCCTAGAATATAAGACCAGCAGTCGCTCTCACCTCGTAAAAAAACGAGCGCTAGCAGTCTGGATGTGAACAGTGATTCGGAACTCCCCCAAACACTGTAGGTTTCATTTTATATTGCGACATAATTCACATAACATATTTAGGAAAAATCCATTAAACTGTTTGCTTGATGCAAAAGGTTAGGATTAATGGTCTAAGTGAGTTAACCAGTCCATGGAGTAAAAGTCCATTCATAATAAATTGTGTTTCAGGTAATGAGTTTTATCAAAAGATTAAAGTGGGAACGGGTGTCAGACCAGTTAGGGAGCGTGTCAAAAGTTTTGACGTTCAAACTAAAAGAATGCGTCAGAAAATGAACAGGTGCTCGTTCTTTTTCTTCGAGCAAACGAACGTTCGACAGTCAGAAAATGAACACCACCCCGTCAGAAAAAGAACGTTCTTTTTTGAACGTTCAAATTAGTGTGTATGATAGCGGTCAGAATTCGCTGAAGAGCTCACATTACGGCTATCGTGTCGACTTATACTAGAACGAAAAAAAACAAACAAAAACAGATCACTCGAAAAGGCAGCACCTTTGAGACTTGCACTAGCTTTCGCAGGTATGTAACCCACTTCCTCTGAAGAAATACTTTCGTTCTTTCAAAGCAACTACGGCAAAGATTTGGCGTTTATCTACAGCAAATTCAATAAATGTATTTAAAAAAATAAAAGTGGATCTTTCGTGCATATTCTGGGGAATTATTTACCGGGAATTATAGAACGAGCGACATAGAGGAACTAATAATAAACGCGCGTGTATTATTTTTTTGGAAGAAAACGAGATGAACTATATAATATTAAACTTCGACAGAGAAATATCACCATACTGATTTGGCCTCATTGAAAGTCCGATGTGACCAAATATCGTAAAGAATGATACAATAATCGGGTGAACAAGTTGATGAATTAAGCTCCTTAAAACGTTCGTAATTTGATTTAATTTGATAGACAAATAAGGACTTTGTTGTGATATCAAACCACACATTATTATATTACGTAAAGTCGGCGAATGTTGATACCGAATATTAACCGTATATGCTAAATCCCTAGCTGTTCCCTATTTGTACTGTCCGACCTGCTCTGTATTGACAGTGTGTGACGCGCGAGGATCGTCTGCACATGAGGCCCAGAAAGGGGGCGAGCTCAGAGTCGTTGCTGTTCCCGGGTATATAGAATTGTAAGGTGTGTGCTTCATTGCATCAGATTTCTTCACCGCTACTAATTTTTTTCGTATGGAAAAATAGTGACAGTCTCCAGGTCCAGATGGCTTTTTATGCACACCAAATTACCACCCGGGATTTTCCTGGTAGGCCGTAACTGACACTGTCAACATTTGAAACTCGACATAATATTGTTTCAATTTAATTTATTACACATCTTGCGGTGTTCTAAATGCTGTTCGTTATATTTATTATTTGGTGTTAAAAATGATCCATCACGGAAAGCCCCTTGAACAGATGCACATACCAATATAGCGTTGATTTTATTATCGTATTTTGATAGATCAATAAAGCTCAATAAACGATTCACTTATATTTCACCATATCACATGATCGATATGAAATCTGAAATACATTTTTCGCTATTAAATTCAAAATTACTTGAAGAGAAAATTACCCCCAAGAGTTCTAACGTTTTGTCCTCGTGATTGTGTTATAAGTTACATATCCAATGATCGAGTACCGATTATCTCTCATCTGAAGTATTTCAGAATGAAAGTGATTTTTTTTCATGAATCCAATTTTACAGTTTGGTGTCATGTGAATCACACTGAGAACAGGAATTTATTGCACAATACAGAATTATACGGAGCATTATTTGTATGTGACAAGGACCACGATCATGAAATGCGAGGTTCGAAAGCCATGCTTCTCACAACAGGACTAGATAAATAGTTGTTGAATGCATAGCCCCCTACCAATCATGCGCCAGAATTGAGATGTCTTTAGCTGCGGGAAGGAAATTAGTCATGTTTTGAAATTATTAATATGCATTCATCGAATTTTTAACACCTGTCTTGGTTTTATAAATATAAAGTATATTTGCCGCAGCTCATTTCCTGAACTGAAATTATAAAGGAGATTGTATTGTTAGGCGGGGTTTTGCCCACAGCC
>JAVTVY010044127.1:0-21780 GCA_036873755.1 Hanleya hanleyi | reverse complement strand
GAATTGTGACATTGAAGACTGCACACGGACAAATGTCTCTTGGGCAAAGTTATTGCTTTAGAATAATTTTAAGTCACAGAACGGGATAGTCTTCACCCCCCCCCCCTCCTTCCCCCACCCCATCACACAGATACCAAAGATTTCAAAATTAAAGATTTCATTATTAAAATTGGGAAAATATATCTGTGTGTCCTTTCCTCTATTTTCTTTTGTCCAGATATAGATGCTAAATAGATGTCCGATGTCCATTTAGAGAGTTTATATATTGTAATCTTGAATATGCGAGTAGAATTCGTTCAGCTGTCAGAAACACGATGGAACGTGTGTGTAACTTTCTTAAATTTGAATCTGAATTCCATGCAGTATATCAGGTCAGATGGGGAAACATTTTCGACAGGTTTCTATTGAACCAGGTCCGTCAGGTTCAATCTTAAATGAATAGTGTCATCCGTGAACAAATAACAAACTATCGAAATCCTGAGAGATTAATTTAATTAGTGAGGATAATTTCCGTATATGGCATGGTCAGACAGATCAGGCCGTCGTTGTATATGAAAAATTTCTGCCTCAGTAATGGCAATCCAACAAAGTCCAGGCATGTGATACATCATTTTTCGCCTATTGGGATATTGGTGATAGATGACCACTCAGGCTTTACAAAAATATATATATATATATATATTCTCATCGGCTGTAACGACCGCTAGATGGCGTGATCCGCTTCTTACCAAAGTGATTCGCAACTGCCCGCGCTGGTGCACTGACACGGACATGATTTTCTCATTGATTTACAAGTTCGATTAGAGAATTTTATACATGCAATTATCGACAACAGATTTTCGTAGAAAATAAGGCCAAGAATCACTCTCAACTCTTAACAACACGAGCGCCAGCAGTCTAGATGTAAAAGGCGATTCGGAACTCCCCTATTAACTGTATGCTTAAACATGCCTCGTTTCCTCTGCTTGACCACTTTCCCCTCTGACAAACACGCAGTGGGGAATATGTATTTCACAATCACGTCTATTTTTTGTTTGTCTTGCAAATATTTGGGGGGGGGTCCATGCCCCCCTTGTCTACGGCCATGAGTTAAGTGCAAATTACCCGAACTCCAAGAACTCGTCTTAAATTTGAAGTTCAATTGTCGTCAAACGTCTAGTACGATCGTGGAAATGCCGGATAATTCGAAAGTGTAGAAAAACTAATATTCTTCAATCAATTTTTAGAAAGAATAGAGAGAACATAATTCTCACAGTAAAATGACTTCAATTCCATCATAATTTCTTTTTTGTTCTTCTTTTTGAGAGCTATAGAACTATCTCTCTCTGCTAAATTGAAAGCTAAAATATCTACTACAATCTGTCGGGACGTGACAGGTTGAGTACCGGTATACAGTGTTGGGCAGCAGTAAACAAAAGGATATTTTCAAAGCCCTGGTCAATGTAGTAACATAAGGAGGTATACTGTAAGGATATCTGAAAAATGAAAACACACAAACACATAAAAGCACA
Organism: Hanleya hanleyi; assembly: GCA_036873755.1. Taxonomy (NCBI): domain Eukaryota; kingdom Metazoa; phylum Mollusca; class Polyplacophora; order Lepidopleurida; family Hanleyidae; genus Hanleya; species Hanleya hanleyi. The sequence continues at coordinate 20,269 of JAVTVY010044127.1, read as the reverse complement.
CATAAAAGCCAAACACACATCCACGCGTGTACGGATGTGGGGGTTGCGCATATCTTTTGGAAGCGAAAATATAATGTGCACAGTACAACACAGCGAGTTAGAGACTTTCCGAGAGATAATTTCATAACAGGTATCATTCCAAGCATGGACTAATATTTAACACCGTTTAAAAGCTATACGATAATGCAGGATAAGCATTATTAATTTACGCCGACATTTTCTTCGTCGATAGTGGCAGAGCTGATTCGTGAAATGGCGGCCTCACCATACGACCCACATCGCAATAGCTGCTCCTTAAGCATGCGCAGATCGATTTTGTCCTAAAATACCAGAAGGCGACGCGCGACGCGCGACGGAAAGGGCGACGTCGCGGGCGACGTCGTGGGCGACGTCGCGTTTAAAAAGGGCGACGTCGCGTCGCGTTCTATCTCTTAACATTATAAGAACGCGACGGGAAGGGCGACGGGAAGGGCGACGTCGCGGTTAAAAAGGGCGACGTCGCGTCGCGTTCTATCTCTTAACATTATAAGAACGCGACGGGAAGGGCGACGTCGCGGGTGACGTCGCCCTTCCCGTCGCCTGCGACGCGCGACGCAAAAATGGCCGAAATGGAACACCATATATATGTTCCCCTTTCAGACATGAGCTTATTACGGTATGTATTTGGACGACCAGCTATGGTCAGCAGATGGACGAAGGTTTGCTCTGGTCACGTCAGTTGTACAAATATGAGAGCGAGTGGGACGTCGAATTCCTTGTCGACGCGAATATATCCATCGTCCAGGGCTTCGCCTCGACTCGTAAACAGAAACTTTGGAACTAAGGTAAGAGCGTTGAAGATAACATCACGAATCACTGTTTTCAAAAGCAAAAAAAAAAAAAAAAAATTCAAAACAATTCACCCTCTACCCAACTGTCAAACTGATATTTGCGTGATCGACCACCGACTACGCTATTGTCAGACCGACATTGTCGGTGATCGCTTACACTAAAAAAAAATAATTCCTTAAAATTTAGGGAATATTCCCCGACTATTACACCAGCGGAATATCCCTTAAAATTCAACAAGGAATATTCTGTAACATGTTAAGGAAATTATGCTGAAGAATATTCCGCTGGTGTAATAGTCGAGGAATATTTTTTCTGTGTACGTACATCTAAGTGTGACAATTTCGGAGCTCGAGAAGTGAACGCATTATCAGAATAACAATATATGGTAGCAGGTGAGCGGTCACGGCTATGTCAAAATCACGTTCGAGGACAGGAAAAAGAAGCCATGTTTGCCTTCACGGTTTTATTCCAAATAGGTGTGTATATATGGCATTCGTAAAATGCTCATTTTTAGATATCAGAAATGCGGGATACCACGTTTGTGTTAAAGGGATGGAAGCTCACTGCCGGTGTGATGGATAAGAATGTCCTAGTGATTAGTGTCCCATTAATATCCTTATATATTGCAAACAAGACGGACACTTTTCCTCGATGTGGAGAATAGTGTCCTACATTGTAGCTGAGATAGAAGATAGGGACCGGACACTCTTAGCCACCGGACATTCTTAACCTGTACACCGGAAACCCCTTTCCTATTTTCTTAGTCTGTACTGATTCACTTTTTCTTACTGACTGGTCTGTTGTTTTCACCTAAATGGGCTTCTGTACTCCCACATAATCGTTTAACGAAAGTTTGAATTTCATCAGTATTATGAACGAATCGTTTTTGGTTGCTTTGACTAGAGTGCATATACATTCTGACAGCTGCATATAAATGGCCATAAGTCATTCTTCCAAAGTTTAGTTAATGTCTATATTTTGAGAAATACATTTTCCAGTTCAGGGAGAATGTAATAACTCGGTCATAGATGGTCTCAGTACTAGCATGTGGAGTTTGTGTTTGCCTACTAGGACTTTGTGTCTACAGGTTAATCAAACTTGACATATGTTGACCCAATGGGAAACAGGAGCCAGAAATAAGATACACTGGGTATGCTCACCATAGGAGATAAAATTAAATTGAATGTATAGCTGATTCGCGTAATATGGATGACGTCATCTGTCGTACACATAGGTCTGATTTCTGCGTAATAGGCATGCCATCAGCAGATGTGCTCACACTTCCGACTGAGACATAATAGAGACACCATAATCCGATGTTCTCACAGTTCCGGTACATCCTTCGTGTAAGAAGTCATCAGTGAAACTTAATAATACATACACGTCTGATTAGGGGGGAGATTGGGAATTTGAGGAAACTCAGTGAATCCAGTGATGGATAATTGCTTTTCGCCCAGCATAACTACATAACTTTGTTAGCCCCTTTCTCTTTTATCCGGCGTAATTGCATAACTTCAGTTATAGCTCTCTCTTTATTGCAACAGATGTATTCGTATTTCCCTTAGCCACGAAAAAAGGATAATACCATCAGATGCACTCACACTTCCGATATTGGCGTAATAGGAATGACATCATCAGAAATACTCATTCTTCTGATTGTAGGGTAATACGGAGGACATCATCATATGTACTCACCATTCCAATATATGTACTCACCCTTCCAATTACGGCGTAATAGGAGTGACATCATCAGTACGTATATTTTCGATTGCTGTGCAAAAGGGAAAACACCATTTACTCACCCTTCCAATTACGGCGTAATATGAATGAAATCATAAGATGTACGTATATTTCCGATTGCTGTGCAAAAAGGAAAACACCATGTACTCACACTTGCGACTACGGCGTAATAGGGATGACACCGTCAGATGTACTCACACTCTCGAATATCGCATAATAGGGAAAACTTCATCCGATGTACTCACACTTCCGACTACGGCGTGATGTCAATGACTTCATCAGATGTGCATGCACATATCTCCAACTATAGCGTAAAAGGAACGACATCGTCAAAAGTACTCGCACTTCCGACTACCACGTAAAAGGGAGTAACTCTATCCGATGCATTCACACTTTCGACTACGGCGAAATGAGGGCGTCGTCGTCAAACATACTCACATTTCTGTCAACGATGTAGTAGGGGTGACACCATCACCATGTACTCATACTTCCGGTTGTCACGTTATAGTGATAACACCACCGAATTTTCTTCCGACTGCATCGTAATAGGGATGATATCATCAGATGTACTCAAACATCCGACAACGGCGTAAGTGCGTAACTTCATCAGACTCCTTCTCTTTTCTCTGCAGTTATAAATGAAGCAGTATTCGCTGAGTGGAAAATTTGCATAACATGCTCACAAGAAAAAAAAAACCCAACAACATCGATCTGCAAGGGCAGAATAAGCTGCGGAAAATAGAAAGTATCTATCGTTGGAATTAGGCACGGTAAATCAGGTAATTGCATATGGAACATGAATTTGGAGATCTTGGACATAGCATATAGAATTTGACCCATAGAAAATAGGTCAAGGTCCGTGATATCAAATGGACTTCAGGTCCAGCGATATGTGGTATAAATTTGAACAATGTTGATATAATCAAAGAGAATCTGACCTGGATAAAATAGGTCGAGGTACACCTCTGGACCATCGCCAGATGCATACATAATATTAAACAGACAGACGACGACAATTGATTTCCGGTGAAATTTGCTCGTGGGAGGGGGGGGGGGGTCATATATGGTGCATCGCCGGTGTTACGCAGTTACTCCAAGGAAAAAGAAAGGGTCAAATAAAAACAAGTGGCCTTTACCAAAGGAAATATTGTTTTATTTACAAACAACTTTTCTAAGTTAAATATATGTTGCAGATTACATGCACACACATGTACCATCAGTCTGCCATACATTTCCCAATGATTATACAGCATTTCTCTGTTTAACATGACACATTACTCTAATTCTTTGGAATTATTCACTGAAACTAGTATTTCTAAGCTTAACAGATACATGCAGTGCTTCTTGGATTAAATGTTCGTTCAGTCTCTCGACATAGCTCAACGACCCCATAGCAATTCTCGGTTGAACAGATACAGTACAGTACAAATACAGTACAAGACACCTGACCATCTCCGGCGTTGTGTATTGAATCATTATACTGAACAAAGAAATGGTTCATAGTCAGAATTATGCTGTCAGGGACTTAAAGACAAAGGGAGTTACGCATCTCTGGTCCATCTCTTGAGTTACACAGTTATGCTGACAAACGAGGACATTCGCCGGAGTTACGTAGTTATGCTCTCAGGAAAAGATATGCCTATAGCCAGAGTTACGCAGATACGCTGAGCAAAAGAAGAGACTCTGACGAAGCTATAAAGTTACGCTGAGGAAAAATAAACGGTCCATCACCGAAGTTACGCAGATACGCTGCCCGAAAGAGAGGTCTATAGCTCAAGTTAAGCAGTTACGCTGTCATTCGCGTAATATGGATGACGTCGTCTGTCGTACACATAGGTCTGATTTCTGCGTAATAGGCATGCCATCAGCAGATGTGCTCACACTTCCGACTGAGACATAATAGAGACACCATAATCCGATGTTCTCACAGTTCCGGTACATCCTTCGTGTAAGAAGTCATCAGTGAAACTTAATAATACATACACGTCTGATTAGGGGGGAGATTGGGAATTTGAGGAAACTCAGTGAATCCAGCGCAAATCCAGTGATGGATAATTGCTTTTCGCCCAGCATAACTACATAACTTTGTTAGCCCCTTTCTCTTTTATCCGGCGTAATTGCATAACTTCAGTTATAGCTCTCTCTTTATTGCAACAGATGTATTCGTATTTCCCTTAGCCTCGAAAAAAGGATAATACCATCAGATGCACTCACACTTCCGATAAAGGCGTAATAGGAATGACATCATCAGAAGTACTCATTCTTCTGATTGTAGGGTAATACGGAGGACATCATCATATGTACTCACCATTCCGATATATGTACTCACCCTTCCAATTACGGCGTAATAGGAATGACATCATCAGTACGTATATTTTCGATTGGTGTGCAAAAGGGAAAACACCATTTACTCACCCTTCCAATTACGGCGTAATATGAATGAAATCATAAGATGTACGTATATTTCCGATTGCTGTGCAAAAAGGAAAACACCATGTACTCACACTTGCGACTACGGCGTAATAGGGATGACACCGTCAGATGTACTCACACTCTCGAATATCACATAATAGGGAAAACTTCATCCGATGTACTCACACTTCCGACTACGGCGTGATGTCAATGACTTCATCAGATGTGCATGCACATACCTCCAACTATAGCGTAAAAGGAAACGACATCGTCAAAAGTACTCGCACTTCCGACTACCAGGTAAAAGGGAGTAACTCTATCCGATGCATTCACACTTTCGACTACGGCGAAATGAGGGCGTCGTCGTCAAACATACTCACATTTCTGTCAACGATGTAATAGGGGTGACACCATCACCATGTACTCATACTTCCGGTTGTCACGTAATAGTGATAACACCACCGAATTTTCTTCCGACTGCATCGTAATAGGGATGATATCATGAGATGTACTCAAACATCCGACAACGGCGTAAGTGCGTAACTTCATCAGACTCCTTCTCTTTTCTCTGCAGTTATAAATGAAGCAGTATTCGCTGAGTGGAAAATTTGCATAACATGCTCACAAGAAAAAAAAAACCCAACAACATCGATCTGCAAGGGCAGAATAAGCTGCGGAAAATAGAAAGTATCTATCGTTGGAATTAGGCACGGTAAATCAGGTAATTGCATATGGAACATGAATTTGGAGATCTTGGACATAGCATATAGAATTTGACCCATAGAAAATAGGTCAAGGTCCGTGATATCAAATGGACTTCAGGTCCAGCGATATGTGGTATAAATTTGAACAATGTTGATATAATCAAAGAGAATCTGACCTGGATAAAATAGGTCGAGGTACACCTCTGGACCATCGCCAGATGCATACATAATATTAAACAGACAGACGACGACAATTGATTTCCGGTGAAATTTGCTCGTGGGAGGGGGGGGGGGGTCATATATGGTGCATCGCCGGTGTTACGCAGTTACTCCAAGGAAAAAGAAAGGGTCAAATAAAAACAAGTGGCCTTTACCAAAGGAAATATTGTTTTATTTACAAACAACTTTTCTAAGTTAAATATATGTTGCAGATTACATGCACACACATGTACCATCAGTCTGCCATACATTTCCCAATGATTATACAGCATTTCTCTGTTTAACATGACACATTACTCTAATTCTTTGGAATTATTCACTGAAACTAGTATTTCTAAGCTTAACAGATACATGCAGTGCTTCTTGGATTAAATGTTCGTTCAGTCTCTCGACATAGCTCAACGACCCCATAGCAATTCTCGGTTTAACAGATACAGTACAGTACAAATACAGTACAAGACACCTGACCATCTCCGGCGTTGTGTATTGAATCATTATACTGAACAAAGAAATGGTTCATAGTCAGAATTATGCTGTCAGGGACTTAAAGACAAAGGGAGTTACGCATCTCTGGTCCATCTCTTGAGTTACACAGTTATGCTGACAAACGAGGACATTCGCCGGAGTTACGTAGTTACGCTCTCAGGAAAAGATATGCCTATAGCCAGAGTTACGCAGATACGCTGAGCAAAAGAAGAGACTCTGACGAAGCTATAAAGTTACGCTGAGGAAAAATAAACGGTCCATCACCGAAGTTACGCAGATACGCTGCCCGAAAGAGAGGTCTATAGCTCAAGTTAAGCAGTTACGCTGTCATTCGCGTAATATGGATGACATCGTCTGTCGTACACATATGTCTGATTTCTGCGTAATAGGCATGCCATCAGCAGATGTGCTCACACTTCCGACTGAGACATAATAGAGACACCATAATCCGATGTTCTCACAGTTCCGGTACATCCTTCGTGTAAGAAGTCATCAGTGAAACTTAATAATACATACACGTCTGATTAGGGGGGAGATTGGGAATTTGAAGAAACTCAGTGAATCCAGCGCAACTCCAGTGATGGATAATTGCTTTTCGCCCAGCATAACTACATAACTTTGTTAGCCCCTTTCTCTTTTATCCGGCGTAATTGCATAACTTCAGTTATAGCTCTCTCTTTATTGCAACAGATGTATTCGTATTTCCCATAGCCACGAAAAAAGGATAATACCATCAGATGCACTCACACTTCCGATAAAGGCGTAATAGGAATGACATCATCAGAAGTACTCATTCTTCTGATTGTAGGGTAATACGGAGGACATCATCATATGTACTCACCATTCCGATATATGTACTCACCCTTCCAATTACGGCGTAATAGGAATGACATCATCAGTACGTATATTTTCGATTGCTGTGCAAAAAGGAAAACACCATGCATGTACTCACACTTCCGACTACGGCGTAATAGGGATGACACCGTCAGATGTACTCACACTTTCGAATATCACATAATAGGGAAAACTTCATCCGATGTACTCACACTTCCGACTACGGCGTGATGTCAATGACTTCATCAGATGTACATGCACATATCTCCAACTATAGCGTAAATGGAAACGACATCGTCAAAAGTACTCGCACTTCCGACTACCACGTAAAAGGGAGTAACTTTATCCGATGCATTCACACTTTCGACTACGGCGAAATGAGTGCGTCGTCGTCAAACATACTCACATTTCTGTCAACGATGTAATAGGGGTGACACCATCACCATGTACTCATACTTCCGGTTGTCACGTTATAGTGATAACACCACCGAATTTTCTTCCGACTGCATCGTAATAGGGATGACATCATCAGATGTACTCAAAAATCCGACAACGGCGTAAGTGCGTAAACTTCATCAGACTCCTTCTCTTTTCTCTGCATTTATAAGTGAAGCAGTATTTGCTGAGTGGAAAATTTGCATAACATGCTCACTAGAAAAAAATCCCCAACAACATCGATCTGCAGGGGCAGAATACGCTGCGGAAAATAGAAAGTATCTATCGTTGGAATTAGGCACGGTAAATCAGGTAATTGCATATGGAACATGAATTTGGAGATCTTGGATATAGCATATAGAATTTGACCCATAGAAAATAGGTCAAGGTCCGTGATATTAAATGGACTTCAGGTCCAGCGATATGTGGTATAAATTTGAACAATGTTGATATAATCAAAGAGAATCTGACCTGGATAAAATAGGTCGAGGTACACCTCTGGACCATCGCCAGATACATACATAATATTAAACAGACAGACGACGACAATTGATTTCCGGTGAAATTTGCTCGTGGGGGGGGGGGGGGGAATCATACATGGTGCATCGCCGGTGTTACGCAGTTACTCCGAGGAAAAAGAAAGGGTCAAATAAAAACAAGTGGCCTTTACCAAAGGAAATATTGTTTTATTTACAAATAGCTTTTCTAAGTTAAATATATGTTGCAGATTACATGCACATACACGTACCATCAGTCTGCCATACATTACCCAATGATTATACAGCATTTCTCTGTTTAACATGACACGTTACTCTAATTCTTTGGAATTATTCACTGAAACTAGTATTTCTAAGCTTAACAGATACATGCAGTGCTTCTTGGATTAAATGTTCGTTCAGTCTCTCGACATAGCTCAACGACCCCATAGCAATTCTCGGTTGAACAGATACAGTACAGTACAAATACAGTACAAGACACCTTACCATCTCCGGAGTTGTGTATTGAATCATTATACAGAACAAAGAAATGGTTCATAGTCAGAATTATGCTGTCAGGGACTTAAAGACAAAGGGAGTTACGCATCTCTGGTCCATCTCTTGGGTTACACAGTTATGCTGACAAACGAGGACATTCGCCGGAGTTACGTAGTTACGCTCTCAGGAAAATATATGCCTATAGCCAGAGTTACGCAGATACGCTGAGCAAAAGAAGAGACTCTGACGAAGCTATAAAGTTACGCTGAGCAAAAATAAACGGTCCATCACCGAAGTTACGCAGATACGCTGCCCGAAAGAGAGGTCTATAGCTCAAGTTAAGCAGTTACGCTGTGAGAAAAAAGGGAGGGCAATATCTCGAGTTATGCAGCTACTCTGAGAAAAAGAGAAAGGATCTGACGAAGTTAACGCAGGAAAAGAGAGGTTTATAGCTGGACTTACGCAGTCACGCTAAGCAAAAGAGAAAAGGTATGATGAAGTTCCGCAGTTACGCTGAGCAAAATAAAATCGTCCATCGCCGAAGTTCATTTACGCTGTCCGAAAGAGAGGTATATGGTTCATCATCTCAGTTAGGGTGACAAAAAAAGGAAATTCGGTGACGACGTAACACAGTTATTTTGAGTACAATGGATTGGGTCTATCACTGTAGATGTGTAGTCTCACTGAGAAACAGAATAGCTCAGGTGTTACTGCCTAAGCAAAGATATTTTGTACTTGCAAGATTGAACTGAAGTCCACTGTATATCAGTCTTGCCATGTTCGTGTACGTGAATGCACCAACTTTCACGTGGCTGCTTACATGAAATGATGACCCATTTCCGACTATTGTGTAATAGGATGACATTAACAGATGTACTCACCCTTCCAACTAGAGAGTAATAGGGATGACATCAACAGATGTACAGATGTACTCATCCTTCCAACTACGGAGTAATAGCAGTGACGTCTGAAGCGGGAGGGGGGGGGGGGGCCCACTTTCGATTTAGGGGGAGGGCGAATATCTTTGCACCCCGGCCCTCGGCACTCCTAGCTGATCATGTCCCCATATAAAAATTGCAGATAGAGTGCCAGGACGTGTAGTGGTGAGTCAAATGAATTCAGGCATATTCGTCAATATCGTTGCGTGTTTATGCGAAACGAACGTGAAAATAGAACCATAAATCTATATACATTGTGTTCAGATTTATTTCCGGCAAAACGCGTAAAATGCATCTCTGGCAATCTGAGGCCCTGGAGCTTCCGGGACCTAGGCGGCCCCTGGACCCTCGCCTGTCAGGATGTGACGATCGCTTATTTTAGCTTTGTGTAAATGAATCGGTATCATATTGGTTCTAATGTTCCATGATGTAAAGGTCATCGTTTTTTTATGTGTTACATATAACTAGAAAACCAAATGGATTCAGGCATGAAGTATGATTTTTTCAATATCGATGCGTGCTTATAAATGCGAAACATACGTGAAAATAGAACCATAAATCTGCATACATTATGTTCGAATTTATTTCCGAGAAAACGCTTAGAGCCCATCTCTGGAGTTCTAGGACTTCGAAGCTTCCGGGCCGCCTAGGCCCCTGGACCCTCGCCTGTTGGGCTGTGAGGATTTCCTTGTTTTATCTTTTTGTGAATGAATCGTATCGGTAGGTATATTGGTTTTCCTTCCGAGAACTGAAAGTCATCGTTTTGTATGTTTTAAATATAACTAGAAAGTCAAATGGATGCAGGCATGAGGTGCGATGTTTTCAATATCGATACTTGCTTATAATTGCGCAAAAAGTCGTGAAAATAGAACCATAAAGTTGCACGCAGTTTGATCAGTTTTATTTCCGGGAAAGCGCTCAGAACGCATCTTCGGCCATCTAGAACCCCGGAGCTTCCGGGGCCTAGGCGGCCTCTGGGCCCTCACCTGTTGGGCTGTGATAGTGGCCCCCAACCACTTTCAATTACGTTCCGACGCCACTGAATAGGGATGACATCAACAGATGTACTCACCCTTCCAACTGCGGAGTAATAGGGATGACATCAACAGATGTACTCAACATGCCGACTTCTACAATAATTGTATTAAGATTGAGCTGAAGTCCACTGTATATCAGTCTTGCCATCTCCATGTACTAGTATGCATCCGAAGAGAGAGAGAGGGAGAGAGAATTAAGGTTCAGCAATGTTTCAGCTATATAGCGACGATCAAACAAAATTCTCAAGGTAATCAAGGTAATAACTTAGTAATCCAACACATTAAATAAACAAACTCACATTAAAACTTATGCAACAAACCGATTTCTCTCAAGTAACCTAAGATACAGTCTTCTTTCACCCGACTAAAAGGATCTTCTTAAGTAACCGCTCGATAAAAAAGAATCTCTTACAATCTTAAAATCTATACAGTCGATGAGAAAATGTTTCACTGTAAGCTCTTCGTGGCATGGAATAAATCTTGAGACTGGCTCTTTTTTTTAGTAAATGTTCGTGAGTTAATCCTGTACGGCCGACTCTACATCGCCTGATCATGGCTTGATCGAAACGTTTCTGGCTGTTCAGATGAGTATAGCCTACAGCTTTTTACCCCTCGGCCAATTTTGGCCATGGGGTATTGTCGTCGTCTTGTACGTCCGTACGTCCGTACGTCCGTACGTGAGCGAGATAGCCGGAGAACGGTTCACTGAAGAATTCCAAATTTGGTATGCTTATTTACCTAGTCAAGGACCAGAAGCCTATTGAGTTGGGACCTGATTGGGTGAAAACTTTGGCGGCCATCTTTAATTTTATGCGAAATGGATAATGATCCATATCTCGGAAACCATTCAACTGTTCAATACGAAAGTTGGTATACATCATCGATACATCAAGCAAATTTCAATGAATTACCAAACCGGCTTTTCTGATTAGCTGGAAATTCTGGAGGCCATCTTTAATTTATGCGAAATCGATAATGATACATATCTTTGTTGCCATTCAGTTGTTTTATATGAAAGTTGGTATACATCATCGATACATCCAGATACTTTGAATCAGGACCTGATTGACCGAAAACCTTGGCGGCCATCTTTAATTTATGCAAAAACTTTAATGATATATATCTCTGATCCAATTTAAGTGTTCTATACCAAACTTGGTATACAGCATCGATGTATCAACTGACTTGCAATGAATAACCACATCAGTTCCTCTGAGTTGGGGAAGGATGGGCGGCCATCTTTAATTTATGCAAAATCATTAATGATCTCCTTCTTTGATACCGTTCAAGTGCTCGATGTAAAATTTGGTATACATCATCGATGCGTTAAGAGACTTACGACAAATGACAGTTCTGGTTTCTCTGATTGGGCGGAAACCTTGGTGGCCATCTTTAATTTATGCAAAATCTTTAATGATGTATATCTCTGATACTATTTCAGTGTCCTATACGAAACTTGGTATACAGCATCAATGTATCAAGAGACTTTCAATGAATAACCACATCAGTTCCTCTGAGTGGGGGAAGGATGGGCGGCCATCTTTAATTTATGCAAAATCATCAATGATCAATGATCAATGATCTCCTTCTCTGATACCGTTCAAGTGCTCGATGTAAAATTTGGTATACATCATCGATGCATCAAGAGACTTCCGACAAATGACAGTTCTGGTTTCTCTGATTGGGCGGAAACCTTGGTGGCCATCTTTAATTTATGCAAAGTCTTTAATGATGTATATCTCTGATACCATTTCAGTGTTCTATACGAAATTTGGTATGCAGCATCAATGTATCAAGAGACTTTCAATGAATAACCACATCAGTGGCGGGAAGGATGGGCGGCCATCTTTAATTTATGCGAAATCATTAATGATCTCTATCTCTGATACCGTTCAAATGCTCGATGTAAAATTTGGTATGCATCATTGATGCATCAAGAAACTTATGTAATGAATACCGGTTTCTCTGATTGGACGGAAATCTTAGGGGTCATTTCTAATTGCAAAATTTTTGATAATCTGTATATTTGTGACTTGACTGCTTGGTGTTCCTGACATCTTGGTTCAAATTGAATACATTATGAATGTACCCAGAGCCGAGGGGTTTTTTGATGCGCAGCTTCGTATTGAACTTATGAAGTTTGTTATTATGCACAACATCCCATTAATTTTGAAACAGCTGTCTCACATCAGTGCAGATAGAGGGTCTGTTATCGTTATATGGGATTTTAACAGAATCAACCTCATTATATAGGGCTGCGTTAGCCATTCTATCAGCCTCAGTCTTACCTTTGATGCCAACGTGACTAGGCAAACAACAAAACACATTATCAATCTGTTGAGCAAATCTTCAATCATATAATTGTAGAATATTTAAGATGCACCAGTTCTCACGTGATTTCTTGCATGAATTCATGACCCATTTTCAACTATGGCGTTATAGGGATGACATCAACAAATGTAGGCCTACTCACCATTCCAACTACGGTGTAACAGGGACATTATTAGATGCACTCATATTTCTGCGTACGGTGTAATAGGGATGACACCATCAGATGTACTCATACGTCAGATTGCGGTGTATGCACCGTTTGGTCTTTGGTACAGACCGCTTGGTGTTTGATATATGTTGGCATTTGTGGGAAGTTGATGCTGGGTCGACATCGGGCCTTACAGACTAGTCTTTTGTGTTAAATGCCGTCATTTTCATCGGACGACGATACAGCTCACCAATCCCTTGTGTACGAGTTGTCACAGCGAAACAGCTCACCAATAACTAATATTTGTATCCCACTAATACCGCTTATGCCGGTGCTAGAGGCCGTGTGGTCATATCATCCAAGTTGCCACATGAACAGGTACAATGAAAGCGTACCTGAGATACAACACATATCACGAATCGTTAGATTCTTGGTATGTGCTTCAGAATAGGTTAACCGGAAGACTATACTGTGAAGTCATGTGGCTCTGTCAGTATGTTGTCACCTCTTCCCACTTCCCTTATATGTGTTGTAACAGGAGTGACATAATCAGTACTCGCACTTTCGACAACTATGTAATGGGGATGGCATCATCAGATGTACTCACAGTTTCGACTGTGGCATAAGGACAAGCAACTTGAAGACGTGTTATATCTCGAGTACAGAAGATTCAGGTGTCCCTCTATGAAATATTCCTTCTTGCCACATTTGAAACTATATTGCTTCTGTCAGAAAACATATTCCAGACGGTTTTGCCGAGAGTTCGTAGTTAATTGTTCTTAGGGCAATTTTAATAATTTTATTATCGTTTAGATGTTACATGTATATACAAAGAAGCTTATGCTTCCCACTACAGATTGAATATATTCAAAGAAGTTTAGAAAAACAAATGTTTGACGTCGCAATGGCGTCATAATTACCTGTATCTGTCCTGGCGATTTAATCCATAGTTTCGTAGTATTGGTCTCCCCTTCCCCCGGGTCTGGCCACATAATAATAATTTGTTTCCTTTTTAATAGCTAGTATCTTTAGTAACAAGCTTCTGGGTACTACCATTCCTGAAAACTGACATATTCTGATCGGTGGCTCAGTTAGGCTATATGGCGAAACGGGTCGCGAAGTCAGTCTTCGTCAGCATCAGTTACTTTACATACAGGTATGGAATATGTGACAGAAATTTGAATGGTCGACCCCATGGTTTGAATGGCTCTTTTATCTCGCCCCAAAACGGGCAACACTGGCGAAAAATCTCATTGAACTCGATTGGCAAAATTTCCACAGGGATTGAACGAAATGTTGTCTAATTTGGGTCTTTTTAATGTATTTGCAGAATCATAGTGGCACGGATCATGAGTATATTCAAAATATTTACGCGAGAAGTGTCATGAGAAATTAGCGTTTTCGTCCAAATTTTCCCCTTTCTTTACCTTAAAGAGAATGAAACTAATTTATTTTATCTAGAGTAATGCTTTTCTGTCGCAAGAAACAGTAGACAGTCGAAAATCAGCGACGGCAAGAGCGAATACAAGAGCTACGACCCTTAGTCTCAAACGCAGATTGCTATGACGTGTACTTATCGAGGTAAAATATTTGCAATGTCCATTGGCGGCTATGATTATAGCACATAAGACGAAACCTTATATCCAAAAATAATTAAACATAAATTCCAAGTGATATTTATTGCATAAGCGGAAATCTGGAACTTACGCATTGAGTAAATTGGGATGTAATTACGTCTGCCTTGCGCCAGGTTCGTGAAACGCGTGTAGAGCCGGTTGTGGTATGAGCGCAACGCAGGTTCACGTCCTTCCGTCTATCGTAACTGGCATCAGTCCACTAATAATTTTGTTACTTGTTATGTAATAGCATAATAAATCACCAAAAATCCAGAAGACTCTCGATGCATCAATCCACTTGGCATGACAATATTCACCTCGGGGGACATTAACTGTAAAGTCTTGACAGAAGCTGACCATGGAAATGACAAATTCCCGCCATTGACAGCTGACCGGTGTTACCGATTGCCATTCAATTTGTAAACAGGGAGCCATCCGCCATGCTTTTCTCAAAGTGACACAAATCAACACCGGGAAGTACAGTTTGAAGCCTCGTCTGCAATTTGAAATGTCAGATGTATCAGAAATGCTGAAAAACCACAGCTCATAAAATTCACAATGATCTCCTCTCAAATTTCTAAATAATGTACTTCGAGGGCGCCGACCCGGAAGTGATTAAATCCGGTCTGATGCCTGTCAGTCATGGAACCATTGTTGAAATAACGGATGCTCTCACCTGAACAAACAATTCCCATCCCCAAATTATCCTGAGAAGGCACAGACAAAAAACTATGCACAGATAGAGATTTCACAGCCTATATACAGTTTAATTTCCCCATGTAATCAGTAATCATTCCAGTAATCTATCACATGTATTAAAATTTGATGTTGATACAAAGATCAAAGACAAGTTTAATCCTATAATATGTAAGAGCAATACGCAACACATCCAAAAATTTTACACCGAGGTATTCATGGTATACACAACTCCAATATAGAGAATATATGTTAGTTCAATTGGATGGAGCTTCATCTCAACAACATTTTGTTGGCAAGAATTAGAAAGTGCACACATTACTCACAAATAACATTGAGGAATATATTATGTGTCTGATTTTTATGCAATGTTTGTAAAAAACAAAGTAAGAATAAAATCCAATGGCAACATATCTGATGATCATTTGCTGATCTCTACTACATTAACAACCATGAAAGGTGGAAACAGATGGAAGTTGACTCACTTAAACTGTTAACTGTTTGGTGAAACATTACCGTGGCAACTTACAGAAATCAAGGCCTGTCTTCCAATCAATTTAGTGGCCATACCTCTAAGTCACACCGCGCGAGATGCCAGAACAACTATTTGTCGTGTGAAAGGGAGTGAGTGAGTGAGTAGGATTTAACGTCGTTTTCAACGTGTGAAAGGTGACTTGCTAATAGCTAGTGCCTGTAATCCATGTTCCCTGCTACCCACAATACCTCTAATCTGGATATGAAAAAAAATCACAAAGTTATGATCCTGAAGATAATGAAAATGAACGTAAGTGAAAGTATGTGCTCTGATGCAACTGTGACTGTCAACAGACACACAAACATGTGAAGCCATTAACAGTCAAATTAATTAATGGCTCAGTTATCAGATTTTATTTCATTAAAGTAACAAATGCAAAAGGCATTTTCGATATTCTTTGTGTGTGGCACAATTATCTGAGTTTTTACAGGCGATAAGATTATTATTAATTTCATCTGGTTCCAGACTGATGTGGAGTTTTACCTAAATGATTGAAGCATAAATGCTAGCAATCCAGATTTGATCTGAGGTCTAGATTTTGAAGAAAAAAAAGCGTGTAATTGAATCTATGTAAATTGCCTTTCTTCCATTTATAATTGATTGAATCTCGGAAGCTAATTTTGTCATAACTACCAGCTGTATTAAAAGGACTCCGTCATATTTTGCATTGGGCATTTGGTCCTACCACTGACAAATCAGCCATTTTTTATCTATATTTGCTCCAAAAGTCTCCATTTTGTCGCAGAAATGGCATAAACATATAAGAGGTGTTACCCATCATGATCAGTATGTTGTTGATTTCACTCACATTTCGCAAATATTTTTTTTTCATTTTAATAATTGAACAATTAATTAAATTTAATTAAAACATATTTAATTTAATTAATAATTTGATAATATAAATTTGAAATAACCCCAATATTTGTACGTTGTTCATGAGTCAGCCTGGAGAAAATTGAGCTGATCAAGTCAAAACTATAACCACAGTGACGATTTGAAGTTATCCGGTCAAATGTGAAAATCTGTCGTGACAGGCATCAGACCACTAATAATGTTGTTACTTATGTAATAGCATAAAAAATCACCAAAATTTCAGAAAACTCTCGATGCAGAAAATCCGCTTGGCATGACAATATTCCCCTTGTGGGACATTAACTGTTAAAGTCTTGACAGAAATTGACCGTCGAACTGTCAAATTCCCGCCACTGACAGCTGACCGATGTTACCGAATGTCATTCGATTTGTAAGCAGGGAGCCTTCTCACCCCTCAATGATCATATCTCCATCCACAATGCATTTCTCAAATGACACAAATCAACACGAGGTAGTGCAGTTTGAAGCCTCATCTGCAACTTGAAATATCAGATGTATCAGAAATGGTGAAAAATCACAGCTCATAAAATCCACAATGATCTGCTCTCAAATTTCTAAACAATGTATATAGTTCGAGGGCTGCGACACGGAAGTGATTAACTCTGGTCTGATGCCAACTCAAGTTTCAAACAACGGCCTCAAGACATTAAATGTTGGTATTGGCATACCCATGAAGGGTCTATTTAGACAGGTCCCAGCCAAGGAAAAACTAACATTTTTTCCGGTCAAAGTTTTCTCAGTGGTTTCGTCATCCTTGACTTATGCCCTTCCAATTTAGCTGAGGGGCCACCCTGGATTTGGCCTCAAATCCAATTTGGCGGCCAAAATCCAAAATGGCCGCCATTACCCATAGAAGCTCACAATTTTCTGCTCGAAAATCAATTTTCTAACCACAAACTAGGTTTTTTTTCTAGTCTTACGTAGGGTATGAATAATTAGTTAATTTTGGAATGATTTGTAATTGGTCTGACAATTCAATATGGCCGCCAAAATCCAAAATGGTGGCCAATGTCCATTGAATCACACATTTTCCTGCCCTAATATGTAGAGATGGGCCATCCTTGGTCCGAATGCGTCCGCTGGGGTGTCATCTTGTAGCTCTCGGGGTGTAGACCTAGATTTGAGGGATATCCATGTCATCTGTGACGTCATCAGTATGAGTAGTAGCGAAAGCGGGCATTTTGGGAGTGCGTGGGGTGTATTTGGAGTAAAGATGAACCATTCTTGGTCCGAATTTGTCGTGTGGAGTGTCATGTTGTAGTTCTCGGAGTGTAGACCACGACTTGATGTTTTTCTATGTCATCTGTGACGTCATCAGTGCGAGTAGTAGCGAAAGTGGGCATTTCGGAGGTGCAATGGAGTGAGTTTGGAGTAGATGACGGCCTTTTTTCCATCCAGTTACCTGTGAGTGTGAGTGTATGCGCGTGTGTGTGTGAGTGAGTGAGTAAGTGAGTGTGAGTGAGTGAGTGAGTGAGGCGTGCACAACGCCCTTGAGGCGTCCCCAACGCCCATCTTAACGCATGGACGCACTAACGACGGTGAATGAGTGAGTGAGTGGGATTAGAAAGGTCAAACGGACCGTGTGGGATATCAGTGTGAAGCTCTCGTGGATCAGACTGGATTGTTTTCATTGGAAGTCGCGCCAATCTGCGCATGCGCAGTTGGGGTGTAGTAAGTAAAGTGGTCATTTTGGGAGGTGCGTGAGGGTCTGTTGAGTGATGAGGGACCATTCTTGGTCCGAATGCCTTGTGTGAGGTGTCAAAGTGAAGCTTTCGTGGTGTAGACCATGACTTGAGGGGTGTCCCTGTCATCTGTGACGTCATTCTTGACGTCATCAGTAGGAGTAGTAGCCAAAGTGGGAATTTTGAGGGTGTGAAGTAAGGTGTTTGGGGTAGACAGGGACCATGCTTGGTCCAACTGGCCCGGTCCTAGTGAAGCTTTCGTGGGGTAGAGGCAGACTGGCATGCTTTTTTTATTGAAAGTCGCGCCAATCTGAACATGCGCAATTGTGGTGTAGTAAGTAAAATGGTCATTCTGGAGGTGCGTGGGGATGTGTTTGAGCGATTGAGGGACCATTCTTGGTCCGAATGCGTCGTGTGAGGTGTCAAAGCAAAGCTTTCATGGTGTGGACTACGACTTGAGGGATATGCGGGTCATCTGTGACGTCATTGCTGACGTCCTCAGTAGGATTTGTAGCCAAAGTGGATATTTTGGGGTGTGAAGGAAGGTGTTTGGGGTAGAAGTCCGTGGTCCGAATGCGTCGTGTAAGGTGTCACCTTGTAGCAACACCCATCACCAACGACAAGCTCAATGCTTCAACGCCCTTGTGAATTAGCCCCGAAGCCCTGCGCACCTATACATAGCTCTACGGGTGTAGTCGGTGATAAGTACTATTCTGATTGGTTAGTCCAAAAGTAGAGCAACAACAACAACAACATCAAAGATTACAGGTCAATCCTTTTATTACCCCCTCCATCATAGCACATCCACGCTAAGGAAACCGCTATGGATGTGTTTATAATTGCACTTATGCTATTTCCCGTGTATTCGGAAGTTCATTGTTTTGATCTCAGAATGATGCGGGAAACGAGTTAATCCCTATATGTACAGACACCACCACACACCACTATTACCACCACCACACACCAGTTCTACCACCACCACACACTAGCGCACACACCACCACCACCACCGGGTGTTGACGCCCGGTGGTAGCTCCCATGTGGCAGAGCTCTTGGATCGGAGCTCGAAAGTGACGTCATCGCACACATGTGCGCGTACCTGTGGTGCACCCTGTACCCTATAGCCATTAGGGTATAGGGTACACCAGGGTGCGGGTGCAGTTCGGTGTGTGGTGGTGTCTGTACATATAGGGATTAACTCGTTTCCCTCATCATTCTGAGATCAGAACAATGAACTTCTGAATACACGGACAATAGCATAACTGAATTGCAAACACGCCCATAGTGATTCCGTTAGCGTGGATGTGCTGTGATGGAGGGGATAATGAAAGGATTGAGCTGTAATCGTTGATGTTGTTGTTGTTGTTGGTGCTCTAGTTTTGGACTAACCAATCAGAATAGTACTTATCAAGGATTACACCCGTAGAAGCTATGTATAGGTGTGCAGGGCTTCAGGGCTAATTCACCAGGGCGTTGAAGCATTGAGCTTGTCGATGGTGGCCGTTGCTACAAGACGACACCTCACACGACGCATTCGGACCACGGACTTCTACCCCAAACACCTGCGCATGTTCAGATTGGCGGACTTTCATTAAAAAAACATGCCAGTCTGACTCTACCTCACGAAAGCTTCACTAGGACACCCCAACCGGGCCATTTGGACCAAGCATGGTCCCTCTCTACCCCAAACACCTTACTTCACACCCCCAAAATTCTCACTTTGGCTACTACTCCTACTGATGACGTCAAGAATGACGTCACAGATGACAGGGACACCC
>JAVTVY010044126.1:0-21532 GCA_036873755.1 Hanleya hanleyi | reverse complement strand
AAATACAAAGGTTTGCGCCCGGTCTTGAAGATGTCTTTGAACGCCGCTATGAGATTTGCCCCGTTTTCGTCCGGATGGGTACCACCCACGCATACTTGGATAGGATATCGATGCACGTCAAGATATACCGATTCTCATCGTTGTGTTTGGCAAAGGCGCTCATATCCACCAAATCCGCTTGCCACTGGGCATCTATTCCTCCCACGATCACCCGGTTCCGTAGAAAATGGCGACGGACAGATCGATGTAAGGTATAGGTGTCTTGTCTTCTTAACCAATCTCGGACTTGGGCACGTTGTACCCCCTGGGGTTTGGCCGCTCGATAGAGCCGACAATGCACTATAGGCCGCCGGACTGTCGGGACTGTAGTATAAGTTATCCAACACCTTCTCCCAGCGCTTCATGGTGACAAATGATGATGGACCCTGGCTCTATCGTTTATTTATAACGGGTATATCTTGGGCCTGAGTTTCTTTCTGATTTTCTTCGTGGACTTCCACAGTGGCCATGGTCAATGACCAGTCCAACTCGTCTGATGACCGCTTGATAAGCACTTCATCCACATCCACCACGGCATCTTCCAATGCAGAACATAGATCAGGGTGAAGGGTAAAATGCACTGTACCTCCATCTAGCCGAGCCAATTGAGCAAAGAAAGGGCCGCGTCGGATGTACACATCGTGGCAAAAGTGGATGAGGTCGCCGTCCAGTTCACCAGACAACACCCGTTTGAATTTGGTCCAGCCCTCCCGGGACAGACGAATGTGAGCCGGGCACGGTTGTGTAGGGTCCGTGTCTCCCACCACCTCCTCCATGATATCGGCCTTATCCGCATACACGTGCAGGAAAACCTCGGGGGTCAAGCTGAAATACGCCAGTACTATATGCTCCGTCATGGTCAGTACGTGAATGGTACCAGATTTCACTGTCTCCCGTATTTATAGGGAGAACCCCGTGAGATCAAAGGATCAGGTGGTCATGTCATTGGGCTGACTCAGTCTAGCCGGGTAATCAATGGCATCGTCGTCGGGTTCATGTAGTTGTTCATGGGGTTCAGCCATTGGCCCCGCGGCTTCATCACGGATTTTGTCTTCTTCTTCATCGTTCTGGCCCGTCATGTGTGTGTGGGTGGCTTCATGAGGTGACACTGTCATTCCAGCCTCTGCGCATTCTATACATATAGTATTTTCTCCATCCGCTTTTTTTTTCATTAGGTTCATCTAGTGCGTGTTCGATAGCATGAGCCCATGCCAATTGGTGGGGTGATCGATCGTCGGGTATAAATAACTGGTCCACCAGAGGGCCTATTTTCTCCAAGGCTGACCACAGAGAGGGAGTTAGGAGGAAACTTCGAGCCGGCTCTTGGTAGCGTCCCACCCGTGGGTAGGGCGCAGTATGGTATACGTAGTTGGCCTTGTCCAGGTGGATCAGGTGTCCGTCTAACTCTCCGCTCAACACCCGTTTAAACTTAGTCCACCCATCACGCTGTAGTGTCACCGTATTCGATAAAGTCTCAGGGGACGCCCTCCAATCCCCGCCACTATCTTCCACCAGAGTCACATAATCTTCATAAGCGTATAATCCCACCTGGTAAGGTGTAAGGGGGAGGATGGCTCGTAGGACGGATGACATGCTTGGTCCAAATGTCGAACGGTGAATGACACACACTCTGTCTGACCCTGGTATTTATAGTGTCAATACCACAGCGCCAGGGTGAATAGGGCATAGACTAGTATGAGGCCAACCAGCCGGTGCTGGTTGCGGCGTGAGCGCTCGTGGTCCATAGCCCGAGCATCAAGGATGGCTGTCATAGTCCAGTAGTGGTGAGTGATGGCACGCCTCTCCATCGAGTGCACTCTGGAGGACCGCTTCTGTGAACTCGTTCAAGATCTGGCGTCGCCCCTCGTTGTCGTCGCCATCTGCAAACATGGACCGGACCACTGCTCGGTAACCCGTGAATGAATTCACCACGGTGGCATACTGTAAAATGCGAGTCGCATGGGGCTGGGTCTCCGCCATGGCTCTGTAGAAATGAAGGTGTGGGATCCAGAGGGACATGTTTTATAGACCAGATGTAGCTCTACGGGTGTAGTCCGTGATACGTACTATTCTGATGGGTTAGTCAAAAAAAAGGGAGCAACAACAAGAACAACAACAACAACACAGATTACAGATCAATCCTTTTATTATGCGTGAACAACATAGAAATGCATGTACTGACCTGTCTGTGGGAGGTTTCCCACAATGGCGTTCACCTTCGCGTCTTTTCGTGTACGTCCGTGTCTTTTCGTGAAAGTCCGTGTATCTTCGGTAAAGTCCGTAGGCATTGGGCAAGGAAGCTTTTTCCCGAGACCGAATCACCGCCAGACATGACTGCATCACCGCGGATGAATACATTCTTGCACTCACTCACACCACAGGTCGAGTGAGGTATCAAATTGAAGCATAGGTGAAGGAGCATTTAATGGACTGGGAGTGGAGTTGACATATCGATAAAAAATGGATATGACCTTGAACTGATCACGTGACCTCCCCGTGAGGGAAAAACCCCAGAACCAAGTCAGTACATGCATCCCATAGTCCCAGGTCACGCCCGATTCACGCAGACCGGAAGTGACGTCATACACCTGCGCACAACCGTGATGGGAAAAACCCAGAACCAAGTCAGGACATGCATTCCACACAGGCAGAATGCAGGCAGGCAGACAGGAAGGCAGGCAGGTAGGAGGGCTGGCTGGCTGGCTGGCTGATCAAGTCAGGTCAGGTAAGTCAGATTGAATACACCCCTTTCCCTAAAAATAGACTCCTTTTATACATTTTACTACTCGCGGCCATCTTGTACCCACCTCCCACATCATGACACTGGCGGCCATCTTGTACCCACCTCCCACATCTTCCACTGGCGGCCATCTTGTACCCACCTCCCACATCTTCCACTGGCGGCCATCTTGTACCCACCTCCCACATCTTCCACTGGCGGCCATCTTGTACCCACCTCCCACATGGCGGCCATCTTGTACCCACCTCCCACATGGCGGCCATCTTGTACCCACCTCCCACATGGCGGCCATCTTGTACCCACCTCCCACATGGCGGCCATCTTGTACCCACCTCCCACATGGCGGCCATCTTGTACTCTAAAAATCAACTCCTTTTATACATTTTACTACTGGCGGCCATCTTGTACCCACCTCCCACATTTGTACCCACCTCCCACATTTGTACCCACCTCCCACATTTGTACCCACCTCCCACATTTGTACCCACCTCCCACATTTGTACCCACCTCCCACATTTGTACCCACCCCCCACATTTGTACCCACCTCCCACATTTGTACCCACCTCCCACATTTGTACCCACCTCCCACATTTGTACCCACCTCCCACATTTGTACCCACCTCCCACATTTGTACCCACCTCCCACATTTGTACCCACCTCCCACACATCACACATGCGCACACCGCCCCATTTTACACACTTATGACGTCACACCAGGTTCTGCGCATGCGCAGTGAGGCGCTATTACGCCAATTTACGCTTTGTATACTACTTCCGTGCGCCGTACGTTTCGTGATTTTGTGGTACATCGTGGAACTTTGGATCAAGACTATCGTAATCTGTGTATGGAAGCTCAATTAGGTGAAGTTTCAAATAGACATTTTCTGCTATCCCCGAATGTTAATATCTGACCGATATCATAACTCCAGTCGTTCTCACAGGGGCCTGGGACAAGATTCAAGATTCAAGATTCAACTTTATTGTACGAACACCCCAGTAGGGTAGAGTACATAACAGAATAATAAAATCAAATCAATACAGAACAGACACATTGATATATATACATACTGCATGATAAGACATCAAGGGCAGTTATGGCGGGTTCCGGTCTATACAGTTTAACTTGGATTTACCCTCATGTACCATTTGTATACTGTATTACATATTATGTTAGTTAAAGGTATATCTACCAACGACATGATAAAGATAAATTTATCTTTATCTGATAATTCCTCAAAGCCAGGGTAAGTGGCCGTGACCTTGGTAAACAAGATATCTCTCTGTGCATCATGAATTGAGCAAGACAACACAAAGTGCATTTCGTCCTCTATTAAATTACACCGGTCACACAGACGTTGTTCAACCGGCATTGGTGGTTTAACATGCCGTCCGGTCTCGATTTTAAGCTTATGGTTACTTAGTCGGAGTTTTGTGAAAAATCTTCTAGATTCTGTATTTTTACACATTATTAGATATGGTTCAAATTAGATGTTTTCTTTGAACAACCGATATGTTCTCATCTTGTTATTTGACCCTGTATCTGCTATTGGATCCTGAAGAGAAGCTTTAAACCGACCCTGAAATAGTGTATCGAGGGACTTTTGTAATTCGTGGCACTGTGTGTTGTCAATATCAACATCAAGTTCATTGCCAAGAAAATCTTTCATGAGTTTTGAGGTGGCAGAGGGGATCGAATGTCTCATAATTTATAGGGTCTCCTATATATAGCTCTACCTATTTTATATATACACGATAGAAATCTTTTTTTCTTATATTTGCTTTTGGCTAGGATACGGAAGACTCAATAAAATTAGACAATATATATCATCTTCTGCCTCCCCCTCTCCTCCCCCCCTCACCCACAAAGAAAGAATCTTTATCCCGGGTCCGCTGTTCTCGTTCTAAAACCGGCGCTATGCAAATGTTTATTTATTGTCCAATTTCTGGAACACACTCTTTGAGTACACAGTACGGCCGCATCCATGGATTATTATCAGAAAGGGAATTTGACGGACGAGTCGGCGAACAGGTAAACTAGCGGTATACCGTATACGGAAGAAATTTTGCTCCTCAAAAACAGTCCAGTCGATTTTGCCAATGACAAACGAGCCAGCATATATAGTCTTTGGATATGCCGGGACCGGGGAACAAAATTGCAACTTTGTATCTTTCGTTGCCATGCGACGAGGAACACCTGTGCTTTTCGAAACCCTGTCTTGATGTCACCACGGCAAACATCGGCGAGACTCAGTAGCGACTGAAGACGCCGACAAATTGCCTCTCTCGGTTCAAACAGAACTATGTTTTCATCAAGGCAAGCATGATCAAGCATCGATGATACTGTACACCATATAGGTAAACACAGAATATGCGATTGAAGGTGCCGACAGATTACACCTATTGATCGTTCAAACAAAATTAACAACCTTTTCGCAGCCTAAAATCAGGGGCGGCGGAACCGGGGGGGGGGGGGCAGGGGGGCCAGGCCCCCCCAATATTCAGAGAGGGGGGGACCAAGGACCACTTTGGCCCCCCAATAATTTCGCTTAACCACTTGGTCTCCATAATAATTTCGCTCATTTGATGCAGAAAAGGCGAAATATTTATCTACCGGTACTGTCACTGAAATAGGAAACGCACAAGACGATGTTGAATCAGTTGGACTCTGCATCGATGTTCAGCCTTGTTGATTATAATTTTTTTAGCGTTTCGGAAGAGTTAAAAATAGGAAAACTCGCTGTGAATTATCACCCCTAATAGGCCTCGGAAATGCTCTAAAATGCGTTAAATGGACGCTAAAATTTCAAATTTTTCCAGGGGGAGGACCCCCGGACCCCCCACATAGCGGGAGGGGGACACCCCGTCCCGGAACCACCCCCGGTTTGTCCCCCCGAATATTCAACTCCTTCCGCCGCCCCTGGTATATAATTTTCAATGTCCCTTCTAAGCTTCCGTAATATAACAGTGATTATATAGACCTACATGTACACGGTTCCAAAGTCACCTGGGAGTCCGACAGGGATGCAGCCTTTCTCCCACACTATTTAATATATTCATCGATGATATAAAGGAAAGGTTGGATGATAGTTGCCTGCCCATTGACCTGAATTGTCATAAACTATCACACCTTCTGTTTGCTGATGATCTCTTACTACTTTCAGAGTCCCAAGAGGGTTTACAAAATTGTCTTAATAAACTCCACCAATATTGCATAGATAACCACTTGAAGGTCAATTTAGAGAAGTCCAAAGTAGTAGTCTTCAAAAAAGGCCCAACGTTTTCAAATCAAAGGTGGTTTCTTCTTGACACTGAAGTTTCACAAGGTAATTGTTACCAGTACTTAGGTGTTGTGTTCTCCAGAACTGGACATTTTAGATTGAATGCTGAACATTTGAGTAGTAAGGGAATGCGTGCCTCATATTCCCTGCTGAATAATATTTCTGGGAAAAACGTTCCATTAAATATTAGCTGCCATTTATTTGAATCTCTGATCAAGCCCATACTACTTTATGGGTCTGAAGTCTGGGGAGCAGACCTTTTGCTGTTTTAAAACCCCGATACGATTTTGGTAGAGAAAACACAACTAGGATTTTACAAACGTCTTCTTCAAGTTCACAAATCTACCCACAGCTGGGGAGTACGGGGCGAATTGGGTGTATACCCCTTAATCTATGATATCGTAATTCGTTCGGTAAAATTTTACACTTATGTCCAAGGTTCCCCGGATAGATTGACCTATCATGCTCTTCAAGAGCAAAAAGCATTATGTGCTAAGAGAATCGGTTGGCTCTATAAACTTAAAGATTTTCTTGGCAATGAACTTGATGTTGATATTGACAACACACAGTGCCATGAATTACAAAAGTCCCTCGATACACTATTTCAGGGTCGGTTTAAAGCTTCTCTTCAGGATCCAATAGCAGATACAGGGTCAAATAACAAGATGAGAACATATCGGTTGTTCAAAGAAAACATCAAATTTGAACCATATCTAATAATGTGTAAAAATACAGAATCTAGAAGATTTTTCACAAAACTCCGACTAAGTAACCATAAGCTTAAAATCGAGACCGGACGGCATGTTAAACCACCAATACCGGTTGAACAACGTCTGTGTGACCGGTGTAATTTAATAGAGGACGAAATGCACTTTGTGTTGTCTTGCTCAATTCATGATGCACAGAGAGATATCTTGTTTACCAAGGTCACGGCCACTTACCCTGGCTTTGATGAATTATCAGATAAAGATAAATTTATCTTGATCATGTCGTTGGTAGATATACCTTTAACTAACATAATATGTAATACAGTATACAAATGGTACATGAGGGTAAATCCAAGTTAAACTGTATAGACCGGAACCCGCCATAACTGCCCTTGATGTCTTATCATGCAGTATGTATATATATCAATGTGTCTGTTCTGTATTGATTTGATTTTATTATTCTGTTATGTACTCCACCCTACTGGGGTGTTCGTACAATAAAGTTGAATCTTGAATCTTGAATCTTGTATGTGGTTTGCGAAAAAAAAAAAAAATTATACGAAAAAGGCAAAGTCAGAAGCGAACAAAAGGTTAGAAGTATACTTCGTTCGTTTCTAGGCTTTGCCTATTTCATATTAGAGGCATCGTCTCAAGAACTCATTCGAATCACCAAAAATGTCCAGGTAAACCCTTTGCAAGGATTTAGGATTTACCTGGACCATGGAGGTATAAATCAAATTGATTTATACCTCCATGCCTGGACTTGTGAAGATGGGGTTTCGTGACTCGGTTTAAGATTGAAATAACAATACGAAACTGGAGAGATTCACATTGATGAAAGTAACAGGGGTCCCAGCCAAGTTTGATAAAAAAAATATAGGAAAAATAGGAATTTTTTTCATAAAAAATAGGAGTTTTATAGGAATTTTTAACATGAAAAAATAGGAAATATAGGAGATACAGCTTAAATTTTCACTTTATTTCTGCTTGACATACCTATTTACATTCAATTGTGGCCTCCTCCTCCCCTTCAGCCACCCTATCCACCCAAATTTTTAATGGGGATGATATTACACCAGACATAGTAAGTTGTTACTTCAACAAGTCTGATTGAAAAGAGATCTACAAAAACGTTCCTCCTCTTGCCTTGATACTATGTATATCTGGGCTCAAGAGTTAGATCCTGTGCCATAAGTACATCTTTGAGACCATCGCAAGAGGAGTAACTGAAATGTGAATTAATCACTTTCAATGTCCAGATCAGTTCCGCCTTTGTTGTCACATCCTTGCGTGACAAACAAACTAATGACCCTTGGCTTCCTTGGCTTGATTCAGGAAAGGACGTTGAACTTGAAGCAGAAGCAGAAGAAGTTGTCGATCGAGCAAACGCCAGTGTCATCTGGGAACCACCTAGTATTTCTTTGTCTCGCTTCTGGTGACCTTTACATTTAGAATGTTGCACAAGTTGTTGAAGACCCTGGTTATCACATCGAACTTCGGAATTGCAGAGAGAGCAAAATGCAGAATGAACAGAAGTTTTGCTTGGCTGACACCAATCAGAAAGCTTGCACCCATGTCCACTTTTTAGCCAAAATGGGTTGAATCGGGTTCTCCCACCCGGCATTATGAAGCTGGCCTGTCTGAAAGAGGACATATACATTGGTTAGTTGATTTAATATACATCAAATTATAAAAGCTCTAAGTAAGAGAGAACTGTCAAGAAAATTGTAATGCTGAACACGCACACATGCGATGAAAATGACAAAAAACGGTAAATTCAACATGATGGTCTTACCAGTTTTCTTCAGATTATATCTGAAAAGAGGAAAGGGTGGGTAAAACCTGCACACATACAAGATATAGTTATGAAGATGGCATGGAATCCTTGGCACGCACATTCAATGGATGAAGGCACAGACTGCTTCAGATCTGCAAATATAAGGCCTGCCTATCCACAATCTCCATCCCCCACCGGTACCCCA
Source organism: Hanleya hanleyi (assembly GCA_036873755.1). NCBI lineage: Eukaryota > Metazoa > Mollusca > Polyplacophora > Lepidopleurida > Hanleyidae > Hanleya > Hanleya hanleyi. The sequence goes on along the minus strand of JAVTVY010044126.1, from coordinate 12,784 downwards.
CTCACTCCCTTCATCCCCGCCTCCTTCCCCAGTTGTGTTTTTGATTCGGTGAAATGAATAATAATGCAATAACAAAATAACAGTGGTCATTAGTTAAAAGAACTAACAAAATGTGACTGTCAATGAATTAATAATAAATTTGAACTGAACTCAGTGAAAGAAAGCATAGCATGCAACACAAAATATTATACAATAATTGTTAATATTTAGTCAATTCATATTGAAGTTTCGAGCAAAGTTGAACCTTTTCCTACATGTATTATAAGTAAGTTCTTCTGAACAGGACACTTTACCTGAATGTTCAACTATGATGAATCGTATATTTATCCAACAATTTGAGTTTCAAGTTATAAGTTCTTTGAAATATCAAGTAGCCAATAGTATAAAGCAAATATACTTGCCATTTCCAGTCATCAGAACATTGACATCATCCACCTTCGAAGACTGCCAGCATACAAGATGGTAGATGAATGAAGAATGCGAAAATCACCCGTCTGGGAAATATCTGTTACCAACAGTGCGCGTAAATATGTGACATGTATTTTTTGTAGCAATATGGGGGAAAAAATAGGAAATATAGGAATTTTTTCCAAAAAATAGGAGATTTATAGGATCCTATAAAAAAATAGGAAAAAATAGGAAATATAGGAGGACTGGGACCCCTGAAGTAAGTAAACTATTATGTATAGCGAGCGAAGCGCGGCCGCGAAGCGGCCGCTTGCGAAGCAAGCTCTATAGGTATTGCGTAGACGTGCATATATGAAGCAAAACATAGCAAAATTTAATGAAAACACAATCTCGAAACCAGAGCTATCCGGTCCTGTCCTCCCTACTATGCTCTGGGAGGGCGCTCGGCAGTACGATCGGTCATTGGATAGAACACAAAACCCTAGAATTTAGAACATAACGAGAGCGTGTCTGTGGGGATCAAGCCGACGTCCCGACGTCATGAATGTTACGAGCGCGTCTGAAAGATGACGTAGCCTACTAGAATTCTTTATGCATTCTTGCGAAACATTTTTTTATTCTGACGTCATGACGTTATGACACTGGCCATGAAAATGACTCATGACTGACGTTCTATAAAGAATAGGATATGTTCCAATGGAACCGGAAGGGGCCACGTGAAAGAATTTTTCAATGTATTATGGGACCAATTTTCAGCGACCGTCGTCCCAGGGGTTCGTCGGAGCGGCCAATTTTCCAGCGGAGAGCGACCCCTGGTGGCGAGGTTGATGAAAACAAAGCAAAATAACAACAACAACCGATATCCCTTGAACGAAAAAACGGTGATTTCCGTTTCCGGCACCCATGGAGAAATTGCATGCCGGGACAGATTCAGAACATAAATTTATGAAAACATAAAAGAAGAAACATACAGCCTAGCTGGCATGTCATTTATGAATAATTATACACAGATGAAAATAACTGTAGACTAAAAATGATTCGTTATTGGTTATGCGACTTTCGTCCTTGTCGAAGATGTCCGATGCAAAACGCAGACCACGTGACCAAGAGTTCGATCAAAAACGTTTCGCAGCGAAGCGGCACTCAAAACGGTGCACATCTTTCCACAAATTTAGTTCTATGGCAGGCAAAACCTGCATAAAATTCATATCTATGGAAAGCTTATTTATTGCGTTTTTTAGATCTGAAGTATCGTGTAAATACGATGAGGCATTTGATAGAAAATAAACATTAACGACGTAGTCATGGTTGTAAAACCAAGCCACTCAACATTGCCAAGAATCATGACTTCGCCGAGGTCCGCGTGAAGTAGAGGGTCCTTCTATTTACCGTCCAGATACGCCCAGTCAAGTCCAGTGGCGTACAACTCACGTCCACTAAAGTTCAGCAGAAAAAAGATAACCGCCCAGGCACTCATTCAGCCACCAGTGACGTCCAGTAGCAAATGCCATGTCCAGTGCTGTACACCCAGCATTTGAAAATGGTGATTTTGCGATTTAAGTTTAAAATTTGAATTAAAAGAACTGAGTTCGAAACCTATTTTTTGTATTATCATTCTAACTTGATTGTTAATTTTAATTTCGAATTGCAATTTCAGTTTTTTAAATGAAATTTCAGTTTTAATTTAATTTGATCAAGATTGAAGTAAAATTATTTGTGAATACTTGAATTTGAATTTGAATATAATCTTAACTTGAAATTAAAATTTGATAGTTGAAAAAAAGTTTGAAGAAAACTAGAACTAATTTTTGAGTTCACCGCAAAATCAAATTAGTTCAAAATTGTCTCTAACCTGAAGCTAGGGAGAGTATGTTTCAATTTAAACTTTCAAAGTTTCCATTCAAAATTAATAATGAACTGTGTATGTTTTATAAACTAGACACCCTCCAATAATACCTGAAAATTGCACACCAGAGATAGGCCTACATATTTTTTAACATTTATTTATGGCAATTTATTTGTATTTCCACATTTTAATGACATGAGAACCGTACCCCAGTTACAGATGAGAGGGAGGGGGAAGACCCCGCCCCCTCTATATATTTTGCGATCCCTAAGACTAGTCCTGAAAATTACCACACTATATTTGTGGGTCAAGCTTTACCAAAAAATGTGAAAACAAACCAAAGAAAAAAACAAGATCGCCACCATAATGACCTCACATTGACGTCATTTTCAAAACCAGGCCTTGCTTTTCGTCGAAATTCACGGGTATCCAAACGGATACTCGCAATTTCAGTTTACGGGTATCTACCAGTATCCACTAAAGTGACGAAAAATTGAAGTGTGGAGATTAAAGTGGAATAAACATTTATGTACTCTTTTCATGTTTACTGTTGTTAATAGGATAATTGATTCTCACATCATGTTGTTCCCCACCGCTGTGTTGCCATTCGATTCACTGAGCTGATATTTGACCGTTCAATCAACTGTCAATTTTACTGTGATAGGATGAGTGGATAAACTTTCTCTTGAGCAACCACAATAACATGCAGCATGATTTATGAAATTGTGTCAAGGATTGTCTCCTTCAATTAATTTAATTTGGAGCTGTAATTTGGAGTCACTTCAAAATTTTCGATTTAAGGTTATGGACCTTGATTATATTCTCATTATGGACTAAAAAATAGCTCTGTCTCTCACTATGAATGTCACGGGTCACCAGCTCAGCTTCTGACTTCATTCATTACGAATGTTTATACTTAAGTGCTGCATATATAGTAATACCATCTTCATGACACCTAGCATATAACTTAAATATGTTGATGAATTGAACAAACACACAATATGAACTTAAAATTGAGTGATATAAGTCAAGAAATTACGAACAATTCCAATGAACACACATTTGAGAAGTTCACCACAGCACTAACTTCAGGGATTATAATGAGTTAATTTCGTGTTTTCGTCGTTATGTATGAAGACAAAACCATCCTTTACATTATCTGGCCATCCGTTGTAAGCCTGTACAGATATTGTCTTTCCTTTCGACATTTTCAAGCAGATTGGAATCAAGCCCTCTCGTGTCCTCCATGTTTACCGTTTGTAAACATCGACCATAACACGATAGTTTCCGCAATTGCATTCTCCTATGCACGGTTGTTTGTGTAAATGCCCGTAGCTACAGATGATACGACGAAAATCGCCCAGTACAAGAGAATGCACGCAGCTGCCATAATTCGTCGCCCACTTAGACGTCGTAAAAATATGAACTTCCGCCATTTGTAAAGCCTGCGGTCGATGATTTCTAGGTAAACTATCGTTTATTAAAGCCGAATATGGTTTTTTTGATAGACAAAATTTTCCCCAGACATTATTTTACGGGTATCCAAACAGATTCCCGTGAAGCGAATGAACGGGTATCTCCACGAGTATCGGATACCCGGATACCCGTCGAAACGCAAGGCCTGAAAACAGATATCTTTAGACGATTTTTGGTCATATTCCCCCCCCCCCCCACTACCATTCCCCATTGTAGACACAAATGAATTTAAATATCAATATCCAATATGGTTAATTATGGTTTCATGTCTTCTTTATCTATAACTTTATAGATTATAATCATAGCCATTACAAGGTTGTTTCTGTCCATTATAGTAACCGCTCTCTTTCATTAATATTTTAGCATTCAAAATCATTCATTAAAATATGTAATTATAAGCATTCTATCAATTCCTTAAATTGATTTAAAATGTAAAAAGACCAATATCCCAATGTTGATAACAGACAATGAAATGATTAAGTCGATTGGTTTTACAGTCGCACATAGAACTATTTTAACATATCTGGTAAATCTATTGGCTGTAAATGTTTGCAAATATTGTTCCCATTTGGCAGATAAATTAGTAGTTTCGTCTTTATGTTCAGATCTGTCTATTAATCACGATCTATTCACTTCAGTCTCAACTTTTGAACATTTAATTTGGTTAAATGGAATCTACTCCACCAAGGTTTTACATATTATGTGTACAATAAAATTAGAATTGAATTCCATCAGTAATAAGACTAATTGTGACCGTATATATGTGATGTAGATTTTTTGTCCGATAAAGGAACAGGATTATTCTTATTATAGGACTTTACAATGAAGCTGCCTAATGACAGAATATAACATCATAGCCACCTGGAACAGTGACAGGAAATCATAGAACCAGATAGAATTTGAACAATTAAATATTTGATCCAATACATAGCGACATATATGATAGGGGAGCATTCATAAGGATATTAATTTATTAAGATTGATATTTGATCCTTCAATATTTCGATGGGGGCTCAAACCAAAAAGTGATCGGTACATGGATCAGGATTGGACTTTGTGAACCCAGTAAAAATGTTGATATTTGCCTGGAACTGTTCTGGCACATGGAATTCCAGTGGTGGGTGGTAAATTAAGTTCTGCCTTTGTCCGGGGTTGTTTTGAATTGCTGGCTATATCTAAAGAGCTGGCTTTTACTATGATGAGGACAAGCATTTTACATTTGTTTCCTCAAGTGAGCCAGATGATTATTTCTTCTCTATTATAAATTCTGTCACATTTATGATCCAGGCTATGTCGATAAATTCTAGACAACAACAGTACCACATGGATTGTAATGCTGTAAAGTTCTACATGAACTGACTTTCAAACAAACCATCGGTTTTGATATAAGCATATGCATGAAATATTTGTTCAGTGTAAAATACTCTACAAAACGTAGACAGGAACAAGGAGGCCAAGAAGTTGGAGCAACTCTATCTGCCCATATCTGCTCCTGTGATGGATGGGCAGATCAAATCAATGGAACCTCAAAAGTACAAAAGTACTTTAGATTTCATCCATTTCAAATATTAGCTGTGTGCAACAAGAAATTATGCGAATGAGTAATACAAGTGCAAGTCCAATTGTGTTAATTTAGAGCTGGTGGAAAACTACTTGATATGAATAGGCAAAGCCAGAAACGAGAGGAAGAAGTATTTCTCCGCTCGCTTCTAGGCTTTGCCTATTCATATTAGAAGGAACAAATATGCCGATGGTTAAAAGAAGAATTCGTACCAGTTTTCGTGGGAAAATGGACTAGTCGGAAGCCCTGATGTGCATCAATGTAAAACTGTGATTCGAGTCCTTTCGGAGGCTCCCGAAAGACAAGAAAAAAGTCTCGTACTTTCTCGCCTAGGGTGAGATTAAGCCACGTTGACTTCACCGCTGTCATGTAAATATTTCGATCCAAGTTGTTGATATCTTCCGGAAAGACGTACCTTTTTGTAACGTTATTTGGATACATCGGTAATCATACCCTCCTACAAAGGTACATTTTGAAGTTGAGGCAATTTAGTAAATAATGTCTACCGCGATTCTCCTACCTGGTAGCCGGTATTTTGAGACACGAAATCTAGGTGCTCAATGATATATGTAGTTTACGGTTGGGCATCAGAAGTTGAGGTACCCGCGTGTCGTCAGCAGGCCTCAATTTAAGGTGGTAACCTGTTTTCAGGTTGCCTGGAGGTTGCCATATGAAAAATAGTGGTAACCTATTTTGAGGTCCCCATAATTTTGACTAATAATATGACATTAGGTTAATAATTATGCAATAGGTTCCCACAGGTTACCAGTGTAGAATTCATGGTAACCTGTTAAGAGGTTACCATGAGCACTCCTTAAATTGAGGCCTGCGTCAGTACAGTACTGGAATATATTTCAAATAGTGTTAATAAGTTATTACATATATTTAACTCTGATACGTTATCCTTACTATTTACAGGGATCACTTATAGGCGAGAAGCCACAAACTGACAAAATTCTTTCAAACAATCCAGGCCAAGATTTTTTTTTGGAGGGGAGGGGGGGGGGGGGGGGGGGGAGTGGTAGGGGGTGTTTGCAGGTGTTTATCTTTGGCCCCATAAAACAATACAGTACAATATATTTATTGCACGACGACTCATAAATGGTACAAGTATGGCAAACAATAGAATTACTATGGTACTATAGCAAGATAGTAATTATTAGTTTGTATGGATTTAACCAACAGTGTGGGTCAGTAGTAATTCCAGAAAAATCCTTGAAAAGAACATGGAGATGCTGGTGTATTGATGCAGAAACTAAAATATATTTCATAATCATTGAGGGAATTGTTACCTGTATTGTTATTGTTCGATATTGGGGGTATAATTTCAGATCGATTTCAGTTAAAGGCTGTATCATCATGATCATAGGCTGCTTGTAGTTGAGTATGTTGTATGTTGTTGTAGTATACAAAATTAATAAATAACCACTGAGGTCTCTCATGTCTCTCCGGCCTTGTCTCTCTTTATATTATGATATAGTGGTATATACTCTTGACCCCGAGCAACCTGTGATGGTAAAACCAGGTCATTCATACCATAGTGGATTTTCTTGCATAATCTAATTTGGTTACTTAAACGATTTTGGATTTCCAGTCTCAGAGTTGTGGCCAATTAATAGTGAGAATACATTGACATTGGTTTCATTTATATGGTTTTATATTCGTAGTACGAGACAACTATTATGGATATGGAGACAGTTTTATTTTTCAACCTATCACAATCATTTCTAAATGCTTTAGCCTTGTTAGGAATCTATGTCAGGATAGGCTGTCATCTCCAATATTAATGTGGAGGTCCCAATATCCTGCCATAAAGCTATATCATGCTATAGTGAACATACAGTTGTTAACTGTCGGGGTCGCTTTGAGTAATGGCCATGTTAATATATGGGGGGAATTTTAAACTAACTAAAACAGTAATTTATATATAAATATTCTAGTTGTAGATAATATGCTGACAGTATATTAGAATTTTAGCAACTTAATCTCATAGTTGGAAATATTTACATGGAATGACAACTTGTGTTCCTTGTATTTTTATGAAAGCATAGGTAACCAATATATACTAGCCAAAGCAATGCAGTCTGAGAGCATGTGGTGTACAATGAACGGGAAATGTGTAGGATATCGGGACCAAATGATTAAATCGCTACTATCAAATATTTAATGTTTTGTTCTACACTGTTAAGGAATTGTAGTTACTTGATCAAAGAGCAGAATGAATGTGGTAAGTACAATGCTCAAATCAGTATCCCTCAAAAGAAATTATCCCGCAGTTGGTATTACTGGTCCAACTTGGCTTCCCATTCCACTTTGATTCGACCGCACTGCGGTGGTCTAATGGTTAGAGCGTCGGCCTCGTAAGCGGTAGGTTCTGGGTTCGATCCCAGGCCGGGTCATACCTAAGACTTGAAAAATGGAACTTGTTGCTTCCTCGCTTACGTTCAGCATTAAGAGGATAGAACAAGGACTGGTTCGCTCGATGTCAGTATAATGTGACTGAGTGGGGTGTCATGTCTGCCTACAGCATGATATTTCAGTGGGACAGCACTATAAAATGGCAGCATTAGATCTGCTCTGTTACAAGTAGGTTTCCCTTACCCTCCCCCTCCCCTCCCTTCCCTTCCCCGTCGTGATATAGCTGGAAAAATGTTGAAAGCGACGTTAAACCCTATTCACTCACTCACTCCACTTTGATTCATTCTCCAGTCCAGAGTATCACTACCATACATGGGCCCATCTCTTGTCTTCCACTAGCGATTCTTCTACTAGGTTCCCATTCCAATTTCTTGACAGTGCGGTACCGTGGTGACCTGTATCACTGTACAATCCATCCCCAACTTACATTTTGAGTCTATTTTGTGGTATTTGGTGACTTTTGTCAGTTAATTTATTTTGTCCATGTACGATACTAGTAGTTTACAGATGTTGAACATGTAGAAATGAGTCCGTTTCCCGTTTGGTTTGTGTTACTGGTTTTCCATATATCTGTCACACACTAGCATTTTCTCTAACACTATGGTAGAATGGGACCTACGCCTGATCATGTCCTGTCTGTTCAGAATATATTTGAAACCTGTCATGTCCTGGTGGTCCACACTGCCTGTTTAAACTAGTAAAATTAGCTGAACATTGATCATAATTATTCTTGCAATTATTTCTTTCCTGTTGTCTAATTAAGAGCCACTTTTTCATGTGGTGTTAACACCTTCTCTGATGCACAGAACTATTCATTCCATATCTATGAATTTACATAATGCAAATTCCTGAGATATCATCTTGACACTATTTTTGTACTTAAGCTTTCTGTTTGTAGCAGAATCCATTAATCCAACAAACATAATCTTTCTGAATTTATAGCTTGTAAATGATACCTCAGATTGCTATTGAGGGCTGATGAATTCTTCTTCCAGCTAATCAGATTTTTTCTGTATCCTTGACAGGCTGAGATGATGTCTTCGGCTGAGCAGCCATGCTATACGTTGATAAACGTACCCACGGACAGTGAGCCGCCCTCTGAGATGACACTACGCCAGGATCTAGGTCAGTAATTCCCCCAAGCATGCCAAGATATTGAGTAAATGCTTTAATATCATTACCATGCTTTGTATTTTCTTGTCTCAGTTTAAGTTCACATGGTGAAATGATGTAATCATGAATATGATGTAAGTGACAGAGGGCAAGCCAGTTATTTGGCTGTGATCACGAAGTTATCAGAGAAGCTGTCACATGTATACTCAGATGATCACTGCAGGACACATTCCCTTGCACTTCCATGTTTAGCCAAGGAATTTAATACAGATATAAAGAAGGCAGCATAGTACTCTTCTAATTGCAATAGACCAGTCTTTCGTTTCTGTAAATCAGAGGAGTGCTATAAATCACACTCCTAAAATGAGTGAGGCGAGTGATCGCACTCCTGAAATTACTATCCTAGCACTTCAGGCCTGGGTCCAGGGGCCTAGGCGGCCCCGGAAGCTCAGAAGTCCTAGATTGCTGGAAATGCATTCCGAGCCATTTCCAGCAAATAAATCTGCAAATTCTCCCTTACATTTTTGTCCTCATTTAATGTGTTTTTTTTTAAATTTATGGAGATCCCAATTGTAATTATCTGAAGTTATATACAAGAGACATGTGCCCCCTTGTCTACACTGCCTGTCCAGTCATGCTTTGTGCTATTATGACAAATAAATTCCACAGCAGCAAAACTTTACAGAGCTCCGCGATATCATTATGTTAATTATGTCTCCCCCAACTATGTTGGGGGGAGACATCTAGTGTTTGTGCTGTCTGTCTGTCTGTCTGTCCGTCTGTCTGGTTGGATGTCTGGATGTCTGGATGGATGTCTGTCCGTCCCCTTGCCTTGTCTGCAAGATATCTTGAGAACTGCTGGATGGAATTTCACCAAACTTGGATGGAAGCTTCATTGAGATAGCCCCCTCATTTGATTAGGTGTTGGTGTATGTGCGTGCATTCATCCGTGTCCGGTGTCCGTCCGTCCGTCCATCTACATGTACATGTATTTGGTCAATTCCATTGTGACGGGCGCTACATTCAGAGTATATTCCTGGTATTGTAATATGCCAGATTTGCACACTACTGCTTCAATATAACTAACATTCTTCAAACAGTTAAAGATCATGTAGGAGTGTAAAGTAATATAAAAAATTTGAAAGAATGTGATTGACCAATCAAAATCACAGACAATTTGCATAACGTGACGGGCGCTACAGGGATTCCCCTCCATTTGTGCGGTTAGTATGGAAACTTCCAAATCCCTGTGATTTCTCAAATGATTTTAACTTCTTATCAGTATGGCATAGTAAGGTACTGAGTACTGATTCTTTGTTGAAGAACAGTTTGCCCCATCTCTTATTATCTGCTAACACAAATTTGAAAATTCCAGTGTGACGGGCGCTACATATTTTGTGACGGGCGCTACACCCTCTGAAACAGAATGGGCTAGGTCCTATAAATCCTATAATAAGACAATGACAACTTGATGGTTAAGTGTCCAATTGTTTATTTCAATATTCTCTGAAATATTCACCAAGAATAAGACACATTATGCCATCATTCCAATTGATTTAATGTGCTTCATCAAGCAACAAAAATGATCTTCATGACGTGTTGTATCCAGGTGATATGGCAGATGACACACCTTTCTTACCAACATTAATTTTCTTTGAAAAATCCTGATAAAGAAAGATCCAGTTCGAAGGTTAGAACTTACACTGGGGAGGGCCATAATGCAGTAATATAAAGATGATGGCACCCCCAGGCCTGGTAGCTATAGGGTTAAGACCGGATCCCACCTGTAGCTTATTCTGTTGGAAACACTGAATTGCAGAGTTTACTCTTGATGTCCTTGTCAGAAAGAGTTCGATGCACACCTTCACGACATCTTTGAAAGAATTAAGAAATGAGTTTGGACTGTGTGAAAATATTTGTTGGGGCAGTTCATCATGTAAGGATCTTCAAACCGGGGACACCATGTGCAATACAGCTTGTCAGGTAGCTTTTCCAGGTTCAACAAAGGTTCCCTGCATGTAGTCATCTATTGTGTTTTCCTTACGTGACGAATAGGCCATTTGGCACTGCCACTTCAACATCATATGATAATGAGCTAACATGTGACCAAAAGCTTGAGTCTATATTGGTTGAAGTGAAAACCAATCATCAAAATGAGCTGTGACTGCATCAAAATCCAAAGATGAAATGGCCAGTATAAAGCTCGCAACCAGGAAAAGAGGAAATCACTGATGGCAATTATATATGGGCCAATAATATTAATATCTCTACGTCTAGTCAGGCATGCATCACTCATGACAGTGTCTTCATGCCTGATAAACAATGTTGCAATTTTGATTGCAACTGGTTCAGCTGAATGCTAGGGCCTCATGTACTAAATGTGACGGGCGCTACATCAGAGGCTGTAGCGCCCGTCACGATGAAATCTGTAGCGCCCGTATTATATCTCTACATCTAGTCAGGCATGCATCACTCATGACAGTGGCTTCATGCCTGATAAACAATGTTGCAATTTTGAGTGCAACTGGTTCAGCTGAATGCTAGGGCCACATGTACTAAATGTGACAGGCGCTACATCAGAGGCTGTAGCGCCCGTCACGATGAAATCTGTAGCGCCTGTCACGCTAATTAGCTTGGTTAATTAGTAACTGCTAAAATTAAATCTGGCTAATATAGTTGGTACTCGAGCACTAATAGAAGAAAAGGGATTCATGTTATTTTATGGACCTTTATTTTATCAGCACATTAAAAATTAGTAGAATATTGTGACGGGCGCTACAACACGACAGTAACGTTTATTATTGGACATACGATTTAATAAAAATATCTAGTGCCTGTTCTGATGACAAATATCAGAGCAAGAGGTGGCTGTTTAACTGAATATTGCAAACAACCTAAGATTAAATGCATTTATGTACAAATTTCCACAAAAAACAGTTATACAGTAAAAAATCCTTATCAGGCTAAATTATTTCAGTAGATGTAGGTGGCGCCACCTGGCCCATGGGCGATTGAATGCATATTTCCTGACTTGTTTCTGAAAGCATGCAGCATATACTACATATATGTATATAGGTTATTATAAAATATCCAATTAAGAAATTGCCACTTTGGTTTAATTTTACGTGGAATTGACCATATACAGGCCTTGTCTGCAAGATATCTTGAGAACTACTGGACGGAATTTCACCCCACTTGGATGTGGGAGCTTTTCTTAGTGGATAGCCCTCATTTGATTAGATTTTGTGTGTGTGCTGTGTGCATTCATCCATGTCCGTGTCCGCCCGTCCGATTCACTATCTGGTACATGTATATACAGGGCTTGTCTGCAAGATATCTGAGAACTACGGATGGAATTTCACCAAACTTGGATGGAAGCTTCATTGGGATAGCCCCCTCATTTGATTAGGTTTTGGTGTGTGTGTGTGCATTCATCCGTGTCCTGTGTCCGTCCGTCCGTCCATCTACTTGTATATGTATATACAGGCCTTGTCCGCAAGATATCTTGAGAACTACTGGATGGAATCTCACCAAACTTGGATGGAAGCTTCAGTGGGATAGCCCCCTCATTTGATTAGGTTTTGGTGTGTGTGTGTGCATTCATCCATGCCCAGTGTCCGTCCGTCCGTCCATTTACTTGTACATGTATATACAGGCCTTGTCTGCAAGATATCTTGTGAACTACTGGACGGAATTTCATCAAACTTGGATGGAAGCTTCAGTGGGATAGCCCCCCTCATTTGATTAGGTTTTGGTGTATGTGCGTGCATTCATCCGTGTCCGGTGTCCGGCCGTCCGTCCATCTACTTGTACATGTATATACAGGCCTTGTCTGCAAGATATCTTGAGAACTACTGAACGGAATTTCACCACACTTGGATGAAAGCTTCAGTGGGATAGCTCCCCTCATTTGATTATGTTTTGGTGTGTGTGCGTGCATTCGCCCATGTCCGGTGTCTGTC
>JAVTVY010044125.1:0-21663 GCA_036873755.1 Hanleya hanleyi | reverse complement strand
AGAGACTGGATTCGTCCTTTCGTTCTCTCGCTGCCTCATCTCATCTTTTTCCTAAACGACACCGGCCTCTTTTACGAATCGTCATACTGTCATCTTTTTCTATGCAGGGACTATTTTCAGTGCGATTCGCTAGTCAATCAATGAGTGAGACGGTCCCGATTGTCGTTGTAGTAATTTTACAACTGCACATTAAATGACTGGATTCCCCACGTGGCATCATCTTGTGACTTTAAAGATGAGGAATTCAGCCACGTGATAATTCAGTCAATGAATGTGCAGTTGTAAGATAACCAAAGGTGATTACTCTTAAAGCTGTGCTCAGTATATCATTATCAAAATATACATTAAAATACGAAAAACGTATAATTAAACATATTCATGCACAAGACATCTTCGTTCACACTTCAAATTATCCGACATAGGGACCGTTCACAATTTATCTTGAGGGGGGGGGGGGCCGGTGGAAATTCAGCTGATGACCCTAAGTTATGTGTGGCCCCCTCCTTTGGCTGGAAGGTTACCAGTGACCCCCCCTCACCTGATACCATATTTATCAATGACCCCCCCATCTCACCACAAACACACGCCCAATTCCAACGAATCCAGGTCATTTCCCCCAGTGGACATTTCCTCCAGCGGACATTCCCCCCATGGACATTTCCCCCGGTGGACATTTCCTTCAATGGACATTTCCCCCACCCTATACTTTTAAGTTATTTTGAACATAGTTTTTAAATAATTTGGCACATCATATATTATATAGCACATTTTTAAACAATAAAATGGATCACATAGTGATAACATATAAATCATATACATATATATATATTTTAACATTTTAAGAAAACATTATATCACATTGTGGTAAAATAAAAGATGTATTTTTTAACAATATTATTTTGTTATATTTTTTACCTCAGTTTTCACTTCAGTTCGGTTTTATTCTCATCAAATGGCTTCATGACACCGACCTACGAACAGTTAATGTTACGCTATATACCATGTATACATCTTTTATATTGTTTTAAAATGTGCTGACTGTATAATACTGATAGATACTGTGTATATGTATAATAACTTATCACTTTGTGACTCAATTATCGTAAAACATCTGGAAATCCTTATATCTTTATATACAGAAAAAACAAATTGCGTTATTACAAAATTATTCACAAACCATGTTCAAAATAACCTAAAAATATAGGGTGGAAGAAATGTCCACTGGGACAAATGCCCACTGGGGGAAATGTCCATGGGGGAAATGTCCGTACATCATTCCAACATAGCCAGGGGCACTAAATGATGCAGTGTGGAATTATATTAAGACCGATTGAAAACACGTTAATAACATGAAGAGCTATTCGTTGATAAAGTGATTCGCGGAAAAGTGACAGGGAACGAAAAAAACAGGGAACGGGACACAGTTCTGCAGTACAACATTAAACTGCGAGAAGCTGGGAGATTACATTCTGTATGATGTATTCATTCGCATTCACCGGTTTGAGATAAAATTATGTCATACTGCATCATGATGACAGATAATACTACATACAACCGCTCAGGGAAACAATGAGGTTATGTTTGTTATACTGACACAGAGATAAATTTCATGCATTCATCATGTCGGCTTCGCTACAAAAACCCTGCAAAAAATAGACGGTGTTTTATTATTATAAAATTATTAAAATTATTATATTTTATAATATTATCCTCATCATGACATTAACTACCGTCAGTACAACTTGTCTTGTAGTACGCCACAATTTATTTCTTCAACTTTGGGGCAGCATAAATTATTGAATGGTTTGTTTCAGTCTCAAAATGCAGGCTATATTCATTTAGCTAGTCAATGTCCACAATGTCCAGGCTGCACTGCACCTGGATGTGTTTAGATAAAGGATTTGCTAGATGCACTGTGTAGTAACTCAAATCTAGCTGGTATGAATAGGGGCCTAGCTTTTAATACATCTTGAGAAGAGAAAATATGATTATAAAGCCATTTACCGGTCTCATGTCCTACTACACTACAGGAGGTTTGTACAGAGATTAATGCTAACAGAACATAGGTCTATCTATGGTACTGTATGCTGTTTAGGCTTATGATAAACCATAGAGCCTACTGTTTTAGTATAGGCTCCATGGATAAACAAAGCCGTGTTCTGATACATGTGTTTCCTGATCTAAAGTCCAACCTGGTTCTTCGACGTAAAAACATGAAATTCATACAGAAGCTCAAGAAATTCTAGCTGAATAGCTGTCCATTTATCATCATCATTTATCAAGTTACTGATGACCCCCCTCTACACACAGTCTAGTTACACATGACCCCCCGTTCGTAGGGCTCGAAGTTATTGGTGACCCCCCCACCCCCTCAAATTCCACCGGATAAATTTTGAATGGTCCCATAGTTCGGACCATCGATCCGAGGTGTAAATTTCATCAGCAAACCGATGCGGAGTGAAACAGAACACACCTAATGACTGTGTGATGGGTGACGTATTCTCGCAGTATATTACGTATTTCATCTTAATATGGCGGTAGAGGAGGCCAGATACATATGACAACAAATCGACAACCCGCTCATACGGCAAGTTTCGAAATTCATATGGATTCGTGTTTATTTATAAATTTATAACCAGTTATAACCAGCGTCAGTGGATTGATATGTCAAGGCTAGTTCGAGGTATGAACGGATAAGTCGACGTGTGTATAAAGACGATATTGGTCCGTGTAACCTTGCACAGTTCAATTTTCGTTTTTCGTTTTTGGTTTCTGAAAATCAAAAATTGAAATTTGACCGTCAATTTTCAATTTTCGTTTTTTGTTTCTGTAGTCTCAAAATCAAAAATTGAAATTTGACCGTCAATTTTCAATTTTCGTTTTTTGTTTTTGTGATCTCAAAATCAAAAATTGAAATTTGACCGTCAATTTTCAATTTTTGATTCTGGGATTACAAGAACAAAAAACGAAAATTGATATTTCACAGTCAATTTTCAATTTTCGTTTTTCGTTTTGCTTCACGCAAAAATGAAAATCAAATATTGAAAATTGCCTCGACTTGTCCGTTTTGCGTTTTTTGAGTTTAACTTTGACGTATCAATTGTTAAGTTCGCAGGTGGACGGGTTATGATGTCACTTCCGGTACGACGAGTAGAATAGAAAACGCAAATCGTGTCGTATAAGAGGTGTGGAGCGTGAGAGGCTTGTGGCCCACCAGGCCATCCTCGGGAGCCAGTGTATTGATCGATTTGTTAGGGTATCTATACATTGCCTTGGTTAGTTGCCCACGGTATAGTTCTGAATCAAAAGAAGATCAAGGGGTATTTTCTAAATCAAACCAATTATACAACAGGCTCAGCTAGTTCATTACGCCAATCCACTAGCTGCACGGTTTGAGATGTGACATCGCTGGCATAACTTTGATGTCGGGCTGAAATCGACATCGAGAGTCAAAGCAAAAACCGCCGGCTTGGGATACCGACAAGCTAACTCAAAATAACCTCGGGGGATGAAATTTTTTAGATTGAGGCAACGACGCAAGAACTCACTCTAATCATCAAAAATGTCCAGGTAAACCCTGTGCGAGGATTCACGATTTACCTGTTCTCATTGGTTATTGGCACTGAGGCCTGAGTCAATCAGGCCGCAGTATTAGATTTTCTCATTTCTAAAAATAGATGTTTAGAGGGCTACAAAGCGAACAGCATTCATGCACACAACCGCTATTCGTTATTGATTTAAAATATAATACTTCAATAAGAGTAAGCATCGCGGTGATGGGCCGTGAAATCCGTATATGGCAAGCTGCCCGTAACCCACCAATTCGAACAAGCATACAATCGCCACGTTTGATGCTAGACGTCTGAATGCTTCAACGCTTCAGGCCTAATCTCCATCCTCTATTTTGGGACCTGGAACGTTGGAGCGTTCAGATGCCCGTCAACGTTCAGCGTCAAAAACGCTTCAACGCTTTAAATGTGCGTGTCAAGCGTTTCAACGCATCGACACGGGAAGTTACTTTGGGGGTTATGATTAGGGTACCCACGTAGTTATACTACCCTACTTTACTGAAACTCCCATGTGTATCAACCCCGTTGTTCTCCATATAATGCTTCACACCTGCTGCGCGAATGCCTACTCGCTTCTGCACATACGCAGTTGGCCCATTATAATCTAGCTCGAATGCCTGGCTCCAGGGATCTATAGTGTAGTGAAACTCCCATATCTTTCCCCCTACTGGTTTTCCATATTATGCTCCACACCTGCCTAAACATTCCGATTTGCGCTTACCATACTACTCCGCGGATTGAAAGTGACATAAGCCTTGTGCGTGCGCAGTTAACATTGTCGCGTCAAAGTAGAAATCAAAAAACGAAAAACGGACAAGTCGGGGCAATTTTTAATATTTGATTTTCATTTTTGCGCGAACTAAAACGAAAAACGAAAATTGAATATTGAATGTCAAATTTCAATTTTTGATTTTGAGAAACCGAAAACGAAAAACGAAAATTGAAAATTGACGGTCAAATTTCAATATTTGATTTTGAGAAACCAAAAACAAAAAAACGAAAATTGAATTGTGCAAGGTTACACGGACCGATATTGTTTCTTGTTTTGTTTTTGTTTTTTTTTTAATATGGCGCGACTTGCAATGCACTTGACCGTTGACTAGCAAATAGTTTATACTTGTGGCAATGATAACAAAAGCTTACCTTTCGTCGGATTCCATCGCTAAGCGCAACGCGCCGATAAACTTTTGACAGGGTCGTCCTTGAACATTTCAATTTCCATGCGCTTATACAAATGAAGTCATGATTTTGCCCTTTTCTCTGGCTGCTGAAAGCAGTTATCAGGTAACTCAAGTAGTCCCCCGAAATGTAATGTTCAGCTGAATAGAACAAATACCATACTTGCTGGCCGTACTACTGGCTTTTGATTATTCGCTATTTCTTTTGCTCGCACTGACTAAATGCGGCTCTAACTGTAAGAGGCATACTTTTAAATACATTATAATATGTCGCATGATTCTATTCGATTTACGCCAAGTCGAATTTATAATGTTCATTGTATTCCGTTTTTCATTTCCAGGATGTAGGATGTGAACCTGGTTATATCTGTGTACGGGATCACGTATATTGTATTCAACCTC
This sequence comes from Hanleya hanleyi, assembly GCA_036873755.1. Lineage (NCBI taxonomy): Eukaryota > Metazoa > Mollusca > Polyplacophora > Lepidopleurida > Hanleyidae > Hanleya > Hanleya hanleyi. The sequence continues at coordinate 16,514 of JAVTVY010044125.1, read as the reverse complement.
CTTGTCCCGCCCCGGCCCGCTGCCACCGTAAGTAACCTAGGTTGAGGCATGTTTCTATCAAGCTTTTACGTGGCAAAGTTTAGCCACGGTTCCTAATATATTTCGTAAGTTAAATTCCGCATGAAGATGTTATCCTTGGTGACCAAATTTCTTCTTAATCTCAACTTTAAAATTATCTTTTTGCATTGGAGTGAAAATCACCCTGGAGATCGTCATTCTTTTCCTCATTTGTAAATGTGCATAATAGTTCTGTACATATACTGCTTCTGTATATGTCTCCAGTTCCCATTCATTACTGTAGTAACGGTAGCGGACCAAACTTTCAGCGCTATCTCCAGCACGACAAAAAATTGAGAGCTAACGCTCCGTGACTTTATAGTTTATCATATTGGGGTCATTTTGAGCCTATTTACATAATCACCCGAGCAAAGAATCATGGAAAATTCAAGATGTCGGCCACGTGGGGTACCAGAAAAGTGATAGTTTCGTCATTTTTCTTCAAAATTTATGCTTTTCCGCGATGAAAAGTTGGCAAAACCTACTTTATTACACATCACATTAATCTTTTTTAATTTAACGTGAAGTTTTGGGGGAGAAATTCCATAAATAAAAAAATCGAAAAATCGACCAAAAAATACCGTTTTTGATAATGACGTCACCGTGACGTCATCGAGGCGGCTATCTTGTTTGTTTTTTACATTTTGTGCTAGAGTTTGACCCAAGGGTATACTCTGGTAGGTTCCAGCCCCTAACTCATGGGATAAGAAGAATAATTATTGGGGTGGGCATTTCGACACCACTTCTGACCGGTGATTTATTAACGTGAACCCAGCGTACGCCATCGTTTGGGAAAAGGTTGCACTCTTCCTGGAAGCCGCCGTCGTGTCAGTCGCTGTATACATTTTAAAAATCTTCAAATCACTTTTCGTCCGTGGGCCGTCGTCCGTCCGTCCGTCGTCCGTCCGTCCGTCGTCCGTCAGTCAGTCCGTCAGTCCGTCCGTAAACAATTTTTGTTAACGCGATTTCTCATGAACTACTGCATGGAGTGAAAATCACCCTTGTACAAGAAACCTTTTCCGGTCCGATTCGAAAATCCAATATGGCCACCAGGCAGCCATCTTGGATTTCCCCATGAAACCTTGTTACCGCGATTTCTCAGGAACTACGGCATGGATCTTTTTTCAAATTTGGTACACAGGTTCCCCTTGGGGTCTAGTTGTGCAAGAAACCTTTTCCGGTCCGATTCGAAAATCCAATATGGCCACCAGGCAGCCATCTTGGATTTCCCCATGAAACCTTGTTACCGCGATTTCTCAGGAACTACTGCATGGATCTTTTCCAAATTTGGTACACAGGTTCCCCTTGGGGTCTAGTTGTGCAAGAAACCTTTTCTGGTCCGATTCGAAAATCCAATATGGCCACCAGGCAGCCATCTTGGATTTCCCCCTGAAACCTTGTTACCGCGATTTCTCAGGAACTACTGCATGGATCTTCTTCAAATTTGGTACCCAGTTTTCCCTTGGGGTCTAGTTGTGCAAGAAACCTTTTCCGGTCCGATTCGAAAATCCAATATGGCCACCAGGCAGCCATCTTGGATTTCCCCATGAAACCTTGTTACCGCGATTTCTCAGGAACTACTGCATGGATCTTTTTCAAATTTGGTACACAGGTTCCCCTTGGGGTCTAGTTGCGCAAGAAACCTTTTCTGGTCCGATTCGAAAATCCAATATGGCCACCAGGCAGCCATCTTGGATTTCCCCATGAAACCTTGTGACCGAGATTTCTCAGGAACTACTGCATGGATCTTTCTCAAATTTGGCACACAGGTTTCCCTTGGGGTCTAGTTGTGCAAGAAACCTTTTCTGGTCCGATTCGAAAATCCAATATGGCCACCAGGCAGCCATTTTGGATTTCCCCATGAAACATTGTTACCGAGATTTCTCAGGAACTACTGCATGGATCTTTTTCAAATTTGGTACACAGGTTCCCCTTGGGGACTAGTTGTACAAGAAACCTTTTCTGGTCTGATTCGAAAATCCAATATGGCCACCAAGCAGCCATCTTGGATTTCCCCAAGAAACTTTATCGTCATTTCTCAGGAAGTACTGCATAGATCTTTCTCAAATTTGGTACACAGGTTCACCTTATGATCTAGTTGTGCAAGATACCTTTTTCGGTTCAAATTGAAAATCCAATATGGCCACCAGGCGGCCATCTTGGATTTCCCCATGAAACTTTGTTATTGCGATTGCTCAGGAACTACTGCATGGATCTTTATCAAATTTGGTACACAGGTTCCCCTTGTCACCGATTCTCCCAACGTCAGAGTTTGTAACCTCCAAACCGGCGGTAAACAAGACTCTGACTTCACCACTATAGAAATGCCTGGCGCGCAGCCGCATTGTGTCTTTTCCGCTGAGCCAGTGAGAGAGCGCGTTATATTTTCCGGCTGACTACGTCATCACAGCTGATCACCGCGTGGAGACGGGCGGTCATATTGTAAACAACATTGGATAGGCGAGCATTCCGATTCATGCTGAGAGCTATTGTGAGCATTAATTGATAATGACCCTGGAAAATGAATCAAGCATGTGGTTGATGTGACCAGACAATCAACAAGCGTGCGTCTTTCAGAAAATTATATTATGGCCATGTGTATCGAATGGTATCTGTGTTTTATGTCGCCGATATTGAACTCAGTGAGGAAGGATAACACAACACAAATCAAAGTCAACACAAAAAATAATATTGAAAAAATTACTCAGCCAAAATTACTCATCTGAACCTCAGCGAGGTATATATTATTATGTATTTATGTGCAACAAGTAAGTAATAAAAACAATCAGTAGAGGAGGTGGACGAGAAATATGCATCGGAACACATCATTGGCATAATTTCCTCATAGTACTAAATATTAAATAATAATATATCTGCAGTTAAATGTGTTTCCTTGGTTATAACCATAAATAATATTAAGATTTTTTCTGAAAATAACGGATTTCAGTTTAGCAACTGGGATTTAATTTAATAATTGATTCAGGTTTTTTTTCAAATGGCAATTCTTTATCAAACTAGCTTATTTAAATTTGCTCAAACTTAAAAATGTTTATCAAATAAATTGGCTTTGAATTAAAAAATGACAATAACAGTATTATCACAATTTTCAATATTATATTCAAAATTATATTATAATTTATTATTATTATTTTATTATTATAATTTACCTGTTTATAAACTTACCATGCATCGAATCACCGCATGAGCCACGTCGGCGACAATAGCTGCCGTGGTTTTCCCTTGTTTAATTAACAACTCGCGGTTCTCTTCCTGGTTTAACAGTAATTCGAGGCTTGAGAATACAAATGAATAAGATCCCCCCTGTAGTTTTTCTCTGTCGCAATCGCCAGGTCCAAGATATGTGGCAGTAAATCCCAGGGTTTGAAGTACATTTACTTGCTCGTTCATGATGGAAGTTAACTGACAGATCACAAATACCAGTCCGGTTTTTTAAACAGGACGCCTCTCAAAGATTTGCCGCTGTTCGTTCTCGTCAATATACAACGCCTATGTTGATTGGCTTGCCAAAGTCATGCTGAACTTTTCGGAAATCATCGGCCCCATTCGGTAATCTCAACAAGTTCGCTTCATTTAGTAACGGAGGCTGTTGATTGGGCGAGAGTCATGCGCAGAAAAGCTGCGCGCCGCAATTAGCCCCACTTTGACATCAGAGGGTATATATGACAATAGGGGATATACAATTTGATGCCATGAGAATGCTTGTCACCTAGTTGTGCAAGATACCTTTTCTGGTCCGATTCGAAAATCCAATATGGCCACCAGGCGCCCATCTTGGATTTCCCAATGAAACTTTGTTATCGTGATTTCTCAAGAACTACTGCATGGATCTTCCTCAAATTTGGTACACAGATTCCCCTTGTGGCCCAGTTGTGCAAGATACCTTTTTTGGTCCGATTCGAAAATCCAATATGGCTGCCAGGTGGCCATCTTGAATTTCCCCTTGAAACACTGTTATCTTGAATTCTCAGGAAATATTTCATGGATCTTTCTGAAATTTGGTACACAGGTCCCACATGGGGCCTAGTTGAGCAAGATACCTTTCCCGTCCGATTCGAAAATCCAATTAATACGGTATTCCCGAGTTGTGACGTTGCATCACAAAAGTCGATGGATCAAACGGTGGGGCATATTCTATATATTGACTATAGAGAATATCCATATCTTCACCTTCCATATCAAGGAGTTAAAATAATTCGGAATTAAAATGTATTTCGTCAAATTTTAAATCAGTTTTCGTTAGTCCATGCAGTTGCAAGTGAACTGCCCCACCCTTTCGTCTGCCGGCAGGTCAGCTACATGAAGGGACGTCACTCTTGTGACACAATGTCACAACTCGACAACTGTAAACTACTGCATGTTTCGATCCAAGGGAAATAATCAAGATTCAGACACTCTCAAATTCGAAGTTTCAACATTACTGCGCGGACCGGATCCCTTCAGTATTAAGTATTGCACCATCTTACTATTTTCGAGCATGGTATCTTAAAAGAGATATCTCAAACTAGTCCAGTAAACAGAACAGAATCAGCATTCGTTCCAAATGATAAAATCTTGAGTATGCCAAAGTGTCAAAGAGATTTTTCTTCGCTTCCAGTGCCCAATGATGACACGTGCAAAAAAATAAATAAAATAAAAATACTACAAAACGAAGACGAAGGATCCTCCGTACATGTACATTCACTTTCAGACTAACTTTGCTCATTTCTCTTGTACTATAACAACCGACATAAGTTCAGTTTCTAGAAATCTTGAAACTCCTGAAACTTAGAAAGATTATATCTTGGTGTTTTCCAGTGTTGCCTTTTTGATCTCTTTCGCTCAGATTCGAAATTTTGTAAACAAAATTACAACTCAATCGTCTTAGTAACAATGGACAAAAAGATCCTCTTGTCATTAGCTTACAATTATCGGACAATGGTGGGCGCCAAGATCCTTCAGGATCTCTCGTAAAGACAAACTGACAAATATGGTGATTGAATGTTTTAAATGCCATTGCATTATTTCGACTACAGCGAGATATTGAACGACGTTATGCGAGAAAATATTTGGGATTACCCCATATCAGCAACAAAATATTAACTCGTTCCGGTCCCCGATATTTTTTTTCGGGAAGTCGTAGAACTGTCGATATAGTTATGGGATCTAGTAGAGTGACCTTTAGGAAATGCAGCAAAAGGGTTCCCAATTATAATTATCATTATAAAACTCAGCATATAAATATGGTGAACAAAATTATGCACAAATTCAGTACAAAGCGTCTATTCTGTCATCCAATATTCAGCCGCCGTCCATTAAAGAATTTCCCCGTCCATAACCCAAAGATCTTATTTAAATAACAGATTTGGCATCAGATTCAGAGAAAACTTGTATAGTATGCATAAACGTACCCTAGTTTCTTACAAGAGAGATGTGGTCATCATGATGTTCCAATTCGTATCACTGGCCAGTATTTCCAACCGTATCTGTCCTGTGCCTTTTTGAACCCGTCCAGACTTGTTTTGGGACCTGTTCAGTCCTGGGCGCCCCCTTCCCCCTAAATATTTTTCTTATCCCCTGAACAAGAGGGCTGAAAATACCACGCTATACCCCTGAGCCAAGCTCTGCCAAAAAATGTGCGAAAAATTCCAAGATGACCGCTTTGATGACGCCATAGTGACGTCATTTTCTAGAAATGTATTTTTTTTGGTCTATTTTCGGTCAGATTTTTTATTGGTATGTTTTCTTCGCAAAAACTGCCTTCGATAAATTGGTAAATAATAATCTGATGAGAAATACTAAAGTCTTTGTCTACTTTTCAACGCAGAAAAGCAGCAATTGAAGAAAAATGAGGAAAACATCACTTCTCTGGTACCCATGTGGCCGTCATATAAAATATACACATGATAGTCTGCTCAGAGAGGTATATAAATAGGCTCAAAATGACCCAAATGTGATCAACTAAAATGTCATGGAGAATCCGTTTCATGTCGTTCCGGAGATAAGGCAGAACGTTTGGCCATAGTGCCTCCTCCCCCCGCCTCCCTGGCCTGGTAGGTTTAATCCATATGATTTTCGTTGTAAAGTTGTTATCTAGAGGACGATGTATCTCAGTCATGCTTTGATTGTGCGTGTTCATATGAACACCTTGATGATCTTGAAGCACACGAGTTCACACGGTCCATCACCTCAGGTTAAGCGGAAATAGACGCAAGTTACGAAACGTATTTTCCAATCAGAATGCGACATTTACCGCCAAATTTGAATTTAGGGGGTTGGTGGTATAGCCATTTTTTATAAGTTTCTGTAATATTGCTTTGTGATTTTGATAAAAAAAAATCGTCACATTTTACACGAACCTAGCAAATGCTACTAGGATATATATCCATACGCCATATACAGCGAAATTGTAATCATCTGTCTTGTCGAAAAGTCGACGAGAGAAAAAGCTCGCTTCATTTCATACAGATGTAGGTCTAACAGGTTGAGCGTAGATTATGCCCCCACACCATATCGGGGGCTCATGCGATTGTGGCCAATTCACGCCAATTCAGAGAGCACGACCTCACTTTCGAACGAGCCGCTGACAGTGCTGTCAGTTTGACGAATATCGTTTGACTTGTTACCATTTTAGTTGCCTCATAAACATACCGAATCTGACTATGATACTGGCCGCTACTTCTGATAATAAAATCATTACAATAAGCAAAACTGGTCCCTTTAATTATTTGTATCCCAGCCACGCATTTATTGCAGGTGCTCGTGTGACAACACTACCGCTAGTATCGGCTTGAGCAAAATTGGATAAGAGCGATGGTGCAATGGCCCTATCGGGTCATCTGATGGATAATGATGAACTATGTGGCCGTTAGATAAAAGAAACGACAGAAACGATGGATTAATGATAGAAAGAAATTCTGTTGATCGGAATGCTGATCCCAATTCATTCCAAAACGACGAAAGCATAGTTGTGCAATTCACTGCAATTCTGAGAGTTTCGTCTTGTCATATTTGCCGGACAAAAATGATTGAAAATATTAATATAGGGATTTTGTTTGTCTAAATAAAGTCATGCCTGAAGTGAACAGATTTTTTGACAGTCCAGGACGCGGCTCTCTCGTCCACAGATGAACTAACATGAGAAAACTTTCGATATTAAATATCTTCTCATTTATTATATTTCAGGCATAAGTGATGGTGTTGAAAAACCAGGAAGTTGCCCTCGACGAAGTCCAGATTCCTTTGGCGCGTGTGTGGTGTATTGCAATGGTGACGATAGTTGTCCTGGTCAATTGAAATGTTGCGGTAGTTGTCAGACAGCTTGCACTAAACCAGATTTCCCAAACGGAGTAAACCCGTATACACAGCAAGAATAGCGTCAGTACTATTTCAGTACATTTCTACCAAAGTACTGAAACAGTACTGAAATATAACTGCACTGAAACAGTACTGATATATAACAGTACTGTTTCAGTACTGAAACAGTACTGAGATATTACAGTACTGATTCAGTACTGATATCAAACAGTACAATAACAGTACTGAAATATTACAGTACTTTCAGCACTTTATCAGTACTGTAATATTTCAGTACTGTATAAGTACTGTAAAATTTCAATACTGAAAAAAGTACTTAAATATTAAAGTACTGTTTCAGTACTGAAATTTTTCAGCACTTTTTCAGTACTGTATTATTTCAGTACTGTATCAGTACTGTAACATTTCAGTACTGTAACACTACTGAAATATTACAGTAGTAAAACAGTACTGACACAGTGATGAAATAGTTCAATGCTATATCATAGCGTGTTTCCCATGAGTGTTTTCCGAATGAAGTTTTTAAAATTCAAATTTTAAATGGAATCTGTCATATTCATGGTCTGTTTCAAGAAAAATGGAAGAAAATTCAACCAATCACAGAGTTTTTGTGAATGTTTATTGCCTCAGAAATCATTCAATTATCATATTTTCTAGTCAAGAATAACCGCGTGGTTCAGATGGATTTCATCCCTTCGTTCACAAATGGATAACAAAATAAAATGACATTCATGAGACATTGTGTTGTTGATCTTAGACCTGTCACAGTAATATCATCGCTCACTCAGAACTTGAAATTTATGAAAGCTAGGGATGTGTGGGATGACCTTCCATCTTCGGGTGACATGTAAGAATGAATCGAGGCCACTTCCTGATGACCTGATGTAACATTATTGTGCACATGTGCAAGATGTGTACACACAAATCCTACACCTTTCCCCTTGGACAGTTTTGAACGGCAATGATCTGATTGGCTAGTGCAAAATGGGTAGTGTACTTTACTGTACGAGTCGAAAAGATTCAAGCAGTCCATATCAACTGTTTCATTTTATACCACTTTATTGTACTCACTGTCCATTAAATTTACATGCTGATATTTGCAAAATCATACATAATTCAATTCATTTGAATGGATGTGTTAAACAATCAATCGTTAAAAGAGTACGTTCCATCACAGTAATACACGACATGGTAGATATATCAACTGATAATAGAAAGAGAACCAAGTACAACTGATACTAGGAAGAGAACCAAGTACAATGTTTCCAAGATGATTGGAATGATCCGTCCTTGGCAGCCATTATCATGATGAACTGGAGAGCATATATAATTAATGTACGATAACCAGTGATAATGATAATAATACTTGTTGTGGAGATAAAAATGTCCAAGTTTATCAATGCGCATAAGTGTTTATATCCACTATAGTCTATAGATGTCTCAATTGTCTCCCATGATTCTTTCCTGAGCAGAGAGGATTGGTCAGCACTGTTGAAGGAGCATGAAGACTTTCATGTTCTGATTTAATCACATTGCCTGGTATTACTATCTGAAAGACAAAAGAAATTATGAAACTGTTACGCTAGTAACATAAGACCAGTTCGGCTTTATTTATGCTACATAAATTGGTTACAATTTTACTAGGCTTTAGTTCGCTCAAGATTGGAATATGCAAATTGTGTTTCCAGTCCCGAATATGAGAAAGACAAAGACGAGCTTGAGAGAGTGCAGAGAAGAGCAACGAAATTAGTGGAGGAACTCGGCCATCTGACTTATTATGAGCGTTTGACTCAACTGAAACTGCCATCCCTCTTACACAGGAGATTACGAGGTGATCTGATTCAGCTGTTTAGATTGTGAAGGGAATCGACCAAGTTAAGGCTGACAGATATTTGCAGTACGTTTCTCATGGCAGGACTAGGGGGCATCCATACAAGCTAAAAAAGTTCCACCATCGATTGAACATTCGCCAGCATTTCTTCGGTAATGGGACAATGAACCATTGGAACAATCTTCCGGAAGAGGTAGTAAATGCAGAATCAGTGCTCAGTTTTAAGAAGCGGCTAGACAGACACTTCTCAGCGACAACTGATATATATTTTTGCAAAACAGGCTGGTAAACGTTATAGTAGTACAAATGTACATGAGTAGTATAGTAAGAGTAAATTCTAGATTATTGAAGGGCAGATAACTCTGTTTGAACAATTTTTCCGAATGACTAAAAAATACCTCCGAATACAGGAGAGTTCCAATTTTTGCAGGTCAAAAATAGTTCTTTGACCTTTGTATTCTTCCGCGGTGATGCGGTCGCGGAAGAAAGCTTCCGCGGAGAAAAAGTAGTCCCTAGACTTGAAATACGCTGCATGGTCCGATTGGGTCGAGTGAGGTATCAAAGTGAAGCATTCGTGAAGGGGCATCTGATGGGCTGGGTGTGGGGTTGAAATATCGGCATTCTGCGCATGCGCAGTGGCCAAAGGGTATGAAAATAGACGTTTTGGAGCTAGGGGAGCCACTAATGGTCCAATGGGGTCATATGAGGTATCAATGTGAAGCATTCGTGAAGGGGCATCTGACTGAACTAGCGGCTCAAGCGTTGTCACCATTCTGCGCATGCGCAGACAGGGAATTGTGGGAAAAGTGTATGGAAATAGACGTTTTGGGATCTAGGGGAGCCCCTAATGGACCGATGGAGTCGCATGAGGTATCAATGTGAAGCCTAAGTGAGGGGGCATCTGACTGGACTGGAGCGTTGTCACCATTCTACGCATGCCCGGTGGGGAAAGGGTATGGAAATAGACGTTTTGGGATCTAGGGGAGCCCCTAATGGGCCGATGGAGTTGTATGAGGTATCAATGTGAAGGGGCATCCAGCCATGGGTGGGTGCATGTAAAATTTTTCCTGAAAATACAGAACATGGACTTTATCCTAAATTACGGGAAAATGCCTGTATGGGGTATGGGGATGGTCAATGTTTCTCGTGGGCTTTACTATCGCTTGTGGGGTCGCGTTTTTCTCGTCTCGCCAAGAAAATGACAATGGGAAGGGTCCCGGAGCGAATCGGTGGAATTTTTGGAAAAGGTCATCGAAATCTGTATATAGGCCTATAGGCTGGCTATATGGGGTATAGGACCATCCTGAGAAACCTATTTCTCGACACTTGCGGTATAGGTTGTGGGGTCTTGTTTTCTTAGTGTCGTCAAGACAAGCATGATAGGAAGTGTCGCGGAGCGAATCGTTGAATTTTTTGGAAAAAATTCAGGGAGATGTTTGTCCCACTGGGAAACCTACTTCTAGACATTTGCGGTATGGTTGTTTAGATTTGTTTTCTTAGTCTCGTCAAGACAAACATGATAGGTAGTGTCCCGGCACGAAATGGTGAAATTTTTGAAAAAAGTTCGAGGTCTGTCTATAGCCCCATATATTCCCATACTGGGGGTATAGGACCAATGTTTGTCCCACTGGGAAACCTACTTCTATACATTTGCGGTGTGGTTGTTTGGATTTGTTTTCTTAGTCTCGTCATTTAGAACACGATGGGAAGGATCCCAGAGCGAAACGGTGAAATTTTTGGAAAAAGTCACCGAAGTCTGTATATAGGCCTATAGGCTTGGCTATATGGGGGGTATAGGTCCAACCTGGGAAATTCACACACGTTCATTGTGATATGGGTTGTTTGGTCTTGTTTTTCTCGTCTCGTCATTTAGAGCACGATGGGAGGGGTCGCGGAGCGAAACGGTGAAATTTTTGGAAAAAGTCACGGAGGTCTGGGTAGGCCCATAGGCCTATACTGCATGGCTATGGGGTATAGGCCCATACGCGGTGGACGTTTTTGGGTCTAGGTGAGTCCCTAATGATCCTATGGTGTCGTATGTGGTCTTATTTTGAAGCTGACGTGGAGAAGCATCCGACTGGACTAATAGTTCGTCCGTTTTCAATATTCTGCGTATGCGCAGTCTGGCCCGTAATATAGAAAGCCGGCATTTTGGGGGGTATGTGGGTGTGTGTTTGGGGTAGAGATGCACCGCTATGGGTCCGAATGGGTCGTGGAAGGTGTCAAAGTGAAGCTTGTGTGGGGTAGAGTCAGAATGGCGTGGTTTTAAACGCAAGTCGCGTCAATCTGCGTATGCGCAGTTGGTTGTAGTAAGTAAAGTGGACATTTTGGGGCAGTGAAGGAAGGTATTTGGTGTAGAGAAGGACCATCCTTGGTCCGAATGCGTCGTGTGAGGTGTCATTGTGTAGCTCTTGGAGTGTAGACCCCGATTTGAGGGATATTCACGTCATCTGTGACGTCATTGGTGACGTCATCAATACGAGTAGTAGCCAAAGTGGACATTTTGGGGCAGTGAAAGGAAGCTATTTGGTGTAGAGAGGGACCATCCTTGGTCCGAATACGTCGTATGAGGTGTCATATTGTAGCAACGCCCGTCAACGCCAAGCTTAACGCTTCAACGCCCTGGTGAAATAGCTCAGAAGTTCTGATTTTCTAGATATTCCATGGAATTGACACCAATTCATCGAAATGCAGTGACGCCCGTCAACGCCCGTCGTTGCGCCTTAACGCTCTTACATAACGCCTTGACGCCATGATATAGACCAGAGAGAGAACAACAACAACAACAAGGATGACACATGAGAGAACAACAACAACAAGAAGTTTTTTCATATAGTTTATTTTCCCCAATGTTACATCATACCCACGCTGGGGGAGCCGCGTTGGGTATGTTTACAACTCAAGAAAACTCTTGTCCAATCAGAGGCCACCATTTGCATCTGTCATATTCGTTCCTGTCTGTTAGATGTATTCTTGTCCAATCAGAAGTCGCCATTTCAGAAAGTTCCATCTTCGGCCATGTTCGCTCTGAACCGTTTATTCTAATCATCGTCGGACAGGCCTGAATATTCTTCGGGCAGCGTGTCCTGAAACAGTTGTTTGATAACGCCCGTCAACGCTTACCTTACCGCTTCAACGCCCTGGTGAACTAGCTCAGAAGCTCTGATTTTCATGGAATTGTCACTAATTCATTGGAAATGCACTAACGCCCGTCGTTACGCCTTAACGCCCGTCACATCGCCCGTCAACGCCCGTCGTTACGCCTTAACGCCGTCTCAATGGCCGTCAACGCCCGTCGTTACGGCTTAACGCCTGTTTCAACACCCGTCAACGCCCAGCTTAACGCTTCAACGCCCTGGTGAACTAGCTCAGAAGCTCTGATTTTCATGGAATTGCCACCAATCCATCGAAATGCAGTGATGGGCGCTGACGCCTTAAGGATGTCCGCTGATGGTTTTTGACTTTGGCAGCCATTTTGCCCGTTTTTCTATTGGGTTATCTCCCTTCCCTAGGTTAAGAGATGGGGATTTCCTTTAAAAGCCTTCTAGCCGAGAATTTTGCACACCAACATCCATCCAATTTGCTAAATTTTGATAGACACTGTGATTATCTGCAAACAGTTAGAATATAGGAAAAAGTTAAATACTATTTATATGAATTTTTCATGAATATGCTTCAAAACTAGGGCTATTCCCTATGCTTTCTGGGTTATCAAATTGAGCATGGGTCAGTCCACTTAACATTGCCTACAGCTAAAAAATGCACACCAACCTATATTTTTTTCTTTGTTTTTTCTCATATTACACAATTATGAATGCAACAACACACATTATTCAAAGAGTTAATTACTTTGATTTACCACCAGCGGACATCCTTAACACACTTTCTTAACGCTTTAACGTCGTTATCGTTCAGTATAACCTAAACGTCTTCGGGCAATCCATGATACTGAAGCTCGAAGCTCTTGCTTCGCTCATTCAACACTGAGATCAATCTCCATGGGTTCTTCAATTCTCAGGGGCATTCCGATAGAAACTGAAATATCCGGTCTCGAGAGTGGCGAGCGTGATCCGTGTATGACATTTCGGTGACGACTCAATTGACTGGGATGCTTAAAGGCTATATCACAATCCGCACATGTATGCATGGGTACTTCGTGGCTTGCACGTGTGTGACAACGCAAACTGGCCAGGCGATGAAAGCGCTTCGAGCAAGTTGTGCAAGAGAACAAATCGGGTGTGGATCTGGAAATGATGAATGCCGTAAAACTTTCGGCTCTTACAGACCAACATAGGAGTACCCGGATGTTCTACAGTCAGGGATGTACAAGAACCCGGATGTATCCGGATGTAAAAGTCCAGGATGTAAAAGTGCCCGGATGTTTACGAATGTACTACCATCCCGGACTTCTATCAGGCCCAGGTCCAGATCAAAGGATGGATACAGACTGAGGCTAATGGTGTACAAACGACCTTATATGACCACTCACTCACTCACCGTCGTTAGTGCGTCCATGCGTTAAGACGGGCGTTGGGGACGCCTCACGGGCGTTTTGCACGCCTCACTCACTGGCCAGTTTGCGTTGTCACACATGTGCAAGCCACGAAGTACCCATGCATACATGTGCAGATTGTGATATAGCCTTTAAGCATCCCAGTCAATTGAGTCGTCACCGAAATGTCATACACGGATCACGCTCGCCACTCTCGAGACCGGATATTTCAGTTTCTATCGGAATGCATCTGAGAATAGAAGAACCCATGGAGGTCGATTCGCCGCGGATTGAAGAGCCGATGGAGATTGCTCTCAGTGTTGAATGAGCGAAGTAAGAGCTTCGAGATTCAGTATCATGGATTGCCGGAAGACGTTTAGGTTATACTGAACGATAACGACGTTAAAGCGTTAAGAAAGTGTGTTAAGGCGTCAACGCCCGTCACTGCATTTCGATGGATTGGTGGCAATTCCATGAAAATCAGAGCTTCTGAGCTAGTTCAGCAGGGCGTTGAAGCGTTAAGCTGGGCGTTGACGGGTGTTGAAACGGGCGTTAAGCCGTAACGACGGGCGTTGACGGGCATTGAGACGGGCGTTAAGGCGTAACGACGGGCGTTGACGGGCGTTGTGACGGGCGTTAAGGCGTAACGACGGGCGTTAGTGCATTTCCAATGAATTAGTGACAATTCCATGAAAATCAGAGCTTCTGAGCTAGTTCACCAGGGCGTTGAAGCGTTAAGGTAAGCGTTGACGGGCGTTATCAAACAACTGTTTCAGGACACGCTGCCCGAAGAATATCCAGGCCTGTCCGACGATGATTAGAATAAACGGTTCAGAGCGAACATGGCCGAAGATGGAACTTTCTGAAATGGCGACTTCTGATTGGACAAGAATACATCTAACAGACAGGAACGAATATGACAGATGCAAATGGTGGCCTCTGATTGGACAAGAGTTTTCTTGAGTTGTAAACATACCCAACGCGGCTCCCCCAGCGTGGGTATGATGTAACATTGGGGAAAATAAACTATATGAAAAAACTTCTTATTGTTGTTGTTCTCTCATGTGTCATCCTTGTTGTTGTTCTCTCTCCGTTCTATATCATGGCGTCAAGGCGTTATGTTAGAGGCGTAACGACGCGCGTTGACGGGCATTGACGGGCGTCATTGCATTTCGATAAATTGGTGTCAATTCCATGAAATATCTAGGAAATCAGAACTTCTGAGCTATTTCACCAGGGCGTTGAAGCGTTAAGCTTGGCGTTGACGGGCGTTGCTACAATATGACACCTCATACGACGCATTCGGACCAAGGATGGTGCCTCTCTACACAAAATACCTTCCTTTTACTGCCCCAAAATGTCCACTTTGGCTACTACTCGTATTGATTACGTCACCACCAATGACGTCACAGATGACGTGAACATCCCTGAAATCGGGGTCTACACCGCAAGAGCTACAAAATGACACCTCACACGACGCATTCGGACCAAGGATGGTCCTTCTCTACACCAAATACCTTCCTTCACTGCCCCAAAATGTCCACTTTACTTAATACAACCAACTGCGCATGCGCAGGTTGACGCGACTTGCATTTAAAACCACGCCATTCTGACTCTACCCCACACAAGCTTCACTTTGACACCTTCCACGACCCATTCGGACCCATAGCGGTGCATCTCTACCCCAAGCACACACCCACATACCCCCAAAATGCCGGCTTTCTATATTACGGGCCAGACTGCGCATACGCAGAATATTGAAAACGGACGAACTATTAGTCCAGTCGGATGCTTCTCCACGTCAGCTTCAAAATAAGACCACATACGACACCATAGGATCATTAGGGACTCACCTAGACCCAAAAACGTCCACCCCGTATGGGCCTATACCCCATAGCCATGCAGTATAGGCCTATGGGCCTACCCAGACCGCCGTGACCTATTCCAAAAATTTCACCGTTTGGCTCCGCGACCCCTCCCATCGTGCTCTAAATGACGAGACGAGAAAAACAAGACCAAACAACCCATATCACAATGAACGTGTGTGAATTTCCCAGGTTTGTATAGAAGTAGGTTTCCCAGTGGGACAAACATTGGTCCTATACCCCCAGTATTGGACTATATGGGTCTATATGGGGCTATAGACAGACCTCGAACTTTTTTCATAAAATTCACCGTTTCGTGCCGGGACACTTCCTATCATGTTTGTCTTGACGAGACTAAGAAAACAAATCCAAACAACCATACCGCAAATGTCTAGAAGTAGGTTTCCCAGTGGGACAAACATTGGTCCTATACCCCTAGTACTGGACTATAAGGGTCTTCCTGAACTTTTTCCGAAAAATTCAACGATTCGCTCCGCGACACTTCCTATCATGCTTGCCTTGACGAGACTAAGAAAACGAGACCCCACAACCTATACCGCAAATGTCGAGAAGTAGGTTAGCCAGCCTATAGGCCTATATACAGACTTCGGTGACTTTTTGCAAAAATTCCACCGGTTCGCTCCAGGACCCTTCCCATTGTCATTTTCTTGGGGAAACGAGAAAAACGCGACCCCACAAGCCATAGTAAAGCCCACGAAAAAATTGACCATCCCCATACCCCATACAGGCATTTTCCCGTAATTTAGGATAAAGTCCGTATTCCGTATTTTTTCAGGAAAAATTTTGCATGCACCCACCCATGACTGGATGCCCCTTCACATTGATACCTCATACAACTCCATCGGCCCATTAGGGGCTCCCCTAGATCCCAAAACGTCTATTTCCATACCCTTTTTCCACCGCGCATGCGTAGAATGGTGACAACGCTCGAGCC
>JAVTVY010044124.1:0-21867 GCA_036873755.1 Hanleya hanleyi | reverse complement strand
GTGTATAATAAAAGCCCGTTCAATATGAAACACTACGGCATTAACTTTTTTGCCCTATACGTGGACGGACGACAAGTGCCGGCTAAACCACTGCAACCAAATTTTGAGAGAAAGAGTTTTATGAGATCGTACTTAGGATTGTACACTAGCACGGGGCAACACTACAAAGACGAAGGTAATGACATATCGAGAACAGATTTCAGCGCGGGGTACACCTTGTTCAGTTTTGATCTGACCCCCGACTTGTCCGATGGTGACCATTTCAATTTAATCAAACAGGGAAACATGAGACTTGAAATGAGGTTCTCACAAGCGCTACCGAATACCATCAACGTCATATGCTACGCAGAGTTCGATAACTTGATCTTAATAGACAGGTCGCTCAACGTAATGTTTGACTATGCCGCATAATGGACTCAAAACAGATAGAAAACATCTTGAAGTCTGATTCGTATACAAAACATATTTTCAAAGGAGTGTATTCTAGAGACACATTACCTCTTAAACGGAGAAAGAAAGGTGAAAAACGTGCCTACGTTTGCAACACGGATCCTCATTACTTGGAAGGTCAGCATTGGGTAGCCTTGTACATAGACGAAGATGGAAATGCCGAGTATTTCGATTCGTACGCCTTTCCTCCGATATACGCAGAATTCGTGACATTTCTACGAGAAAATTCAAAATCATGGATATATAATAATAAGAGGATCCAGGGGTCTTTCTCAAGTGTTTGCGGTCAATTTTGTATCTTTTATATACTGCATAGATGCCGTGGATTATCATTGTCAACTATCGTAAATATGTTCACTCACAATCTACAAAATAACGATGTTTTAGTACATGATTTTATCGCTAAACACTACGATATTAGAGATTTACCAATAGTAGATTTAGAATTGTTAAGTAATATGTACATGTAGGAAGGTGAACTAACCTGGAAAGGCTTCACTTCAGAGCCTCGTTCACGGTTTTTGGATGTACAACCCCAGACAGATCATCTCTCTTGCCGGGAGCGGGTGTTAGACGACCTTCGGTTAAGGACCTCTGAAATCGTGTACAGACCTGAGACAGATCACGATGAAGAGTAATATTGTTATAGCTAAGGGTGTGTTTAGTAAAGTTGTATTGTATTAGTTGCTAATGAATAAATACTATTAAAAATGTATTTACCGTATTCTCGTCTTCTTTTCTTTCCTTCTCGCTCTCAGCGTAGTACGTTTAAAAAACAAAAGTCTTATCACTGACTGACACCGGTCAAATGCAACGGTTATCATTCTATGATAAGTGTTCAGTTTTGTTTTTTTTGTTTTTTTTTTCCACAATAAGAATATACATAACAATACAGTAATAAACTCAAAATAAATAAAGAGGCTACTGCAATACGATACATAGTGTATTCTCTTAGCTTTCAAAGACAACTGTCTTCATCCTCAGAGAGTGGCTAAAGCACTGAGCGAGGGTACACATAGGTTTATATACATACATGTAGATGAGATCAACTCACTCAAATAGTAATACAGTAATAATAATTATAATAATAATAATACTAATAATAATAATAATAATAATAGTACAACGTGTTTAGCTATATAAGTATTCCTACATCTATTACGTTGTAATATTAGGCCAAAAGTCGGGTTAAATACAATAAGTTCCCCTTAGACGACTTAGAATCCGTAAGGTAGAGTGTCCAAATCGGGCTGAATTACACGCTTAGTGTATACCAGGCGATAGTCTTTCTTCTCCTCTCTATTGAAAATCTCTATCCTACTCTTGTTACGACAAATTTTCTTCTCGTTGTATACCGTGACTTTATCGTACCGACCACATTTTGAACACTCGTAAATGTGTTTCCCACACAAACATGTATGCGTTAAATTTCTGACCATATCAACTACGGTATCGTAGTTTATCAGTTGGCTATTTTTGTCATTTAACGTAAAGCCTCGCACTTTGCATACGGTCACGCCTTTCTTTGTTTTGTAACAATAGTTCTTAGGGCCCCCTGACGCGAATGTGGTTATGTAATCGTCACCATCTAGTTCGTTCGTGAGGTCACCCAAAAAATCTCCTATCACGGGATTTACGTCTCCCTCTACCGTGGAAAAAATCACCGAATCAGTATCGTAGTATAAAACTCGACGATCGAGTTGGTCGAGAACATCGTAAAGTTTCAGCCTCGCTTGAGCTGCTGTAAACGCTGCGATATAGACGTTCGAAGACGACCCTGTGGTCACGTGTTCACTTTTGTGTTCCCATTCCATAAGTACGACGTTTTCATTGACGTCGTGGAAGTCTTTGACGTCTTTTTCATGATCGTTCAAAAGGGCGTAGAATTTTTCGGGTGACCTAACGAACGTCGATTGTCTCAACCCATTTCGTTGACCGAATTTACCCCAAAAACTGTTCAGGCATAATTTGGCAACTGCTCTTAACCCAGGGTTCCGTTTTATGTTTGATTTGTTCAAGTCGATACCCTCGTGTACTCTGTATTGTTCGATATAATCGTCTTCGTCCTTTTCGGTTTTCACCCATTCGGGCCACCCAGAAGCTTCCTGTTTTATACGCAAGAAAGTGTTAATGTAAGAAGTGAATAGCCCGCTTTCCGGGTTGGCACCGTCATACATCGCAGTCTGGGGGAAATCGTAAACCTCGTACACTTTGACGACGCGATACCCTTTTTCAAGCGCTCTCTGTATTTCGAGCGAAACCCACGTCCCTGTAAAGCTACGCTCTTCGTCAGTATGGTTGCACTCGGGTGTAAAATTTTGACAACAGGTGCGACATAAAGCGAACATAAGTCTACCGTTTTGAGATTTGTAAGGTAAAACTGGATGGTACAGCTTTCTCGGTGGAAGGACCTTACATTTTATGAAACCTGTGTACGCGTTGAGGTCATCGTTAAAATCTTTTGTGATGATATTGGGGTATCCCATTGGGTACACCCCATTCTTGTTCACGTACGGATAGAGCGACGTAAAGTCCACGTACATTATTCGCTCTCCTTCATTCACTGTGTGATACAATTTTGACGCGTTTGTCCTTCCCCCATAAAACGAGTCACGTGGGTCCAACCTCGGTTGAACATCGAGTCGTGAAACGAAGGTTTGAAGCTCGGGATTCTGCGTTATTTCACGGCGAAATTCGTGATCCCATTTACATACATACCGTAGTCCTAACGTCTCGAGATACTTTTTCTTCCGCATAGTTTTATCGTAGAGGTATTGCATAGACGAGCCCGTTTTCGTGTTCATATAGTCCGAGCGGTAGCAGACTAAGCAACCGTGATAATAGCACGAGTGATATTCGTACACGACGCCGTTGTCTCTGTCGAATCCGTCTAATTTATAACGCCCAATACGTTTCTCCCCGTCATTGAGAGCGTGTTGAATGAACAAGGATTGGCCTTCACTCGTAGCCATAATCCATTCTAACCACTGGATGGAAACATGCGAATATTGGTCTCTTTCGACAATACCCTCGCTCGGAACTCTAGCAACTGTATCGCTTTCTAGGAACAAATGCATGTAAATACCGAAGCACAAACTGGCTATTGTAATGTAATTGAAAGCATCAACACCTACTGGCTCTTCCTCGTCTATCGCGGTGGGGGGTGATTTTGTCAGATCTAAAATCAGGTTTCTGAATTTGATGCAACATTTTCTCAAAATATCGGTATCCGAGGCGCAGTAGGCGTACATTTCCTTTCTAAAGTCGAAGACCCTCTCATTCGACAACTGTTTCGCGTGCCACTCAAGAAAATTCTGTTTGTCTTTTGTAGACATACTGTCAACTCCGTAAAACGAAGTATCGGGAAATGGGCCGATATAGTCCTGGTTTTCGGGGACGTTGAAGTAATGAGGGAACCAACCTTTCCGAAGTTCGTTAATACCGAAGGTTTTGGGGAAATCGGCCAACCTGCATGGAATCATATTCAAAGAGTCGATCACCTTGATATTGAGGCTCTTCAAATGTATACTCATGATTTTGCTTCCGCTATAAATGGTATCGGGAATGGTGGCGTTATCGATCAAGTATTTCAATAACCAATACGCGTCGTAACTCTTTGCGTTATGGGCTACAACTCTATACCCCTTGTGTACTGGCCTGAATAACCATTCACAAAAGTCGTTCGCAGTTGCCTCCCCTTGAAAAACAATTTGCCTTACTTTACACGTGGAGCACGGTTTGTTAATGTCATCGTAATCGATACAGTCGTGGCAAACCTTCTGGGCTACGCAAAAGTTGGGTTGATGTACGTCTCCGATCTGACTACATTCAAAATCGAAGAAAATGAGTTTCTCACTAGGCGACTTAGCGTCTAGTGACTCTATAAAGCAACGATGATCTCCTGTATGGTATACGCTACAGGTCCTGCAATAGGATTCGTCACAATCGTGCTCGTCCGGATCGCGTTTACTCGTTTCTACGAGTTTTTTACAGCGCGTACACTGCCAATAGCGTTCGCATATGGAAGGATTTTTTTTGTCTTTTTTCACTCTATCAAGCGTTTGTACTTTATGCCTATTGAAACACGCTTCACTTCGGAAAGTACGATGGCAAGTCATACACGACCGTTTGGCGTTTTCCACACACCCTTTAGCGTAACAAACGTCGCACGTCAATTCGCATTTATGTTGTTTTTTGTTGTGACATTTGTAACAGTCCGCGCAATAATACGAACGCGCATAAAATGCGTTCATCTTTGTGATGACGTCAAAATGGCAATTATTGTGATATAGATATATCTTTTTCGATCTTACTTCCCCCTTGTACACTATGTCGTGACACGCGTCTGCGCTGACAACCACTATCTGAATATTCAAAGCGTTTTCAAATTTAAGCATGTCGGGCAGACCGCACGTGTGTTCAGGATCAACATCCGCTTTTTCACACAACTCTCTCGCCATCTGAGTTTGTAAGGTTGCGCATTTATGCGCAATTCTTCTTTTTTCAGGATCGTTCTCGAGATAGGCTTTCGCAACGACGATTGCTCTCGCGGCGCACATAGAGTCTTTGTTCTTTATAGTCACTATGGAACGTTTCCTGAGCTTGTCGTGGTAGATATTGGTTATGGGAGCCCCCCGCCCTCCCACTAACAGTTTAACCGTACCGACGTGAATTTCGAATGAAGAGTTCAACAGTAACTCTTCGTTGGACTGAAGCATGCTTTCGATCAAATCCATTAATGTTTGAACGTCTACTTCATCACGCCTTCTAAGACTAAGTACAATAGGCGTGGTCATACCTCTTTGGAACACGTAAACCCTTACGAGATCGTGATCGTCTAAGCGTGTTACGGCCTTATCGAGAACATCTTGTAAAGCTCTACTTAATAAGCCAATATTTGACCGCCAACTCGTGTTTATGACACTTTCATCTAACTTTACACCGAAAATAATTTCTTCCGTGTTATATTTTTTACGGAATACACGTTTGTTTTCTTTCACCGTGTAACCACTAGACCCTTCGACCGGATTAACTCTGTCGTTCCCCCCACCACGCTGAACAATAGGCGTAGTGATTGATGAAGCCGAAGGTGGGGACTCTAGCGTACGGCATGGACAATCCGAAGTAGATGTGTGCGCATGCCCACACTCGTCGTGCGTAGTCTTTTCTACGGGTCGCCCCTTTGTGATTACTTGTTCCCCCTTTGACGTTGTCTTACGGGGTGCACTGTAAAGGAAAATAGTTTTAATTAGAACTTAATTTCTAATTAACAAGAACTTATTTTATTCCGCGCTTTTACGAAAATATTTAAAACAAAAAACTAAGTAATAATACCTTTCAGACATTGTTTCGGTGAAGTCTTCATCATCGGAAATCATAATGACGCTCGCAATATCAACGGCCGACGTCAGTGATTTTTCATCGTTGGTGATCCGTCTTTTCTTCGGTGTACCAACATCTCTCTCGCATTGGTCTCCCACGTGTTTCGTGGTAGACTTTCTTTTGGATTTCCCCTTGGATTTCCCTTTTTTAGTCTTAGGGGTTGAACTGTAATAAAAAATAGAACTCAATAAAGAACATATTTCATTCGCGCTTTATAAAAAGAAATAAAACAAAAACTAAGTAACAATACCTTTTAGTCATTCTTTCGCATATTAATTAACTTTAATACTTTACCTTCTAGTTCTCGCTTCCTCGTGTACGCGTTCCCATTGCCTAGCTAAATCAGCAACGAGGTCATCCTCCGTTAAGCTGAAACTGCATAGATAAATGAACGAGGTTAATCCAACTAGGCTGAGCCAAAACACAACAACTGAACTTGAAAAATATTCATAAATAAAAAAAAAATTGAAAAGGAGAAAAAAATCGGATCGGGGTAGGGTATGAACCCCCAGGCTGATGAAAATTATCAGAACCGCTTAATAAATATTTGAGGATAAACTTAAACAGAAAAAATTAAAACATAAGAAGAAAAAAGTTTTCTCGACCCGGATTTGAACCCCTGATTGATCGATCCTGAGGTCGACGTCATATTCACGGAGCTAATATTTAGGAATATTTCCTGATATCTTTAAAGATAAACCCTTTGAACGAAACTGTTTTAAGTACGAATAAGAGATAAAACATAATGAATAACAAGGGTCTAAAGATAATAAATTGAAAATGTAAATAATTACATACCTAAAACTAGAGGTGGGAGATGACGGTAAGCTTAGATCTTGTAGTGCATCGAAGAAAGCATCTGTAAATGAAATAACTGGTCATACAATTCTAATTTCATATTATATTTACCTCAATCGTGAACGGTGCTTGGCGCTTGGGAATAAGACAAGAATTAACTTGTAGCTTTTAATCTCCTATACCTTTTAATTTTTTAGAGTTCTTAAATAATTGAGGTAACGAGAGAGTTGACCGTTTTCCCCGTTAACCCGATATACGGCGATACAGGTTTAAGTTTGCGTCAGTCTAGAATATACGAAAGATCTTCTTTTAAGAAACGAACCGTTTGTGCTCAAAGGAATGATTAATAATGCGAACTTACCTTCGTCAAATGTTTTCTCGTCATCCATTGTATACCGAGACAGGAGATCGAACAAATACGTATAAACGCACCTTCGTGCGCCAGTGGCATGTGACGACTGAACTCGAAAACTCTCTCCTTTTATCCTATTAGCCGTCTAAGGGTCACGCGGTGTTTTTATTGTTAGTTAACAAAGGGGCTGCTAACAAAGGGGCTTAAACAGGTTTTACCGGTTTCTTACGACCAGTTAAACCGGTTTGACCGGTTTCTTACAACCACGCCTTAATTACGTCACAAAACCGGTATAACCGGTTTCTTAGGACCGGTTAAACCGGTTTTTCCGGTTTCTTACGACCACGCCCTAATTACGTCACAAAACCGGTATAACCGGTTTCTTAGGACCGGTTAAACCGGTTTAACCGGTTTTACCGGTTTGACCGGAAAACCGGTTTTACCGGTTTCCTACGACCAGTTAAACCGGTTTTACCGGTTTCTTACGACCACGCCCTAATTACGTCACAAAACCGGTATAACCGGTTTCTTAGGACCGGTTAAACCGGTTTAACCGGAAAAACCGGTTTTACCGGTTTCTTACGACCAGTTAAACCGGTTTTACCGGTTTTAAGAAACCGGTTTGACCGGTTTCTTACGACCACGCCCTAATTACGTCACAAAACCGGTTTAACCGGTTTCTTACGACCAGTTAAACCGGTTTTACCGGTTTTAAGAAACCGGTTAAACCGGTTTCTTGCGACCACGCCCTAATTACGTCATACGATGACGTCACTTTCGTTCTCAATTCTGATTGGTCAAAGGACAGCAGGGCTCCTCTACTACTCGCCAGTAATTCAACAGCCCAGGATGAAGATTTCATGGAGGATGTACATTCAACTGTGAGTAATTTGTCAAACACAACAACAAATAACTGTCCACTTCCAAACTCCCAGATACATATAACAAATCTTGTGAATGAGGAATCACCTGTGAGTAAGATATCATGTATGACAAGCCAGGTATATTTTGGATATCCAAAATCACTTGTCTCAACTGAAGTTAGCAGTTTCGTGGACTACAGACCAGCAACAAACATTGAGGTTATTGATTCTACCAGCCAGACAAACACTGTTTCTGGTCACTCCATAGAAACACAGACAGAAACCATTCCGGAGAATCCCCACAACTCTAAATATGGCATTAAAGTACAGGACATACGCCCTCAAGAGTTTATGGCATTACGCTATGAAGATGGCCAAGAACAATACATGGTCAGGTGGATAATGAATTGCACTTGGGTTAACAGAGAAGACTTTGACGAACTGCTGAACATGATGTTGTTTTGTCATGGTCCACCTCCTTTTTGGAAGGGATATTTATAACATTAAGTGTACCGGTATCTCTGATTCATTACTTCTTCAAGTGCTTCACGTTATCTACATGACAATTATTATTTGTCTATATCATCCTCATTGAATTGTGATGTATTTATTTGTATTAATTGTAAGCTTCATAATGTATCATAGGTTGATTAGATATACCAGACGTGAGGACACGTCTTACCAGAAAGGGAGGCAACTGTAACCAAGTGCCAGGTGACAAACTGAGATGTGTAAATCACTGAATTACATATAGCTGTTAAATATCATATATATTCTTTATTGTAGTCTGACATCTTTTGTAAACTATTTCACTTGTGTGTTTAAGCTGCAACCTTGCCTATTTGAATCAGACATCTGTTGTTTACTGAACTGAACCCCTGGGTTGTCATATATGTATTTGGGAACAATGGTGCTGCCAAGTCACAGATATTGTCTGACAACTCAGCATGTATAACTCGTTTAGGCCAGTCCAGTAATTATTGTATCTTTGATGTCCTACTGTTTAATTGAAATCATATCCTGTCATTTTAGCATAAAACCACTAGTTTGTGAATGTTAGTCAGTTTGGTATCCAGCTCGAGAAGAGACAACATTGATCTATGTTAAGTCTGGTACCCAGCTTTCCGGAAAGACATTGTTAGACCTTTAATCTACATGTAAGTTATTACACAGATTCTACAGAGTGGAAACCACATGTTATGAGATGAAAACCTTTTAAGAATCTGTTATATTGTACATGATTGCACACCAGGATTTACCGGAATTATATGTTAAAGTTGGAACTGTCTTCTTGAAGTTGGAGTTACTTTCATTCTATACTTATTGAGTGTCACTAGGGTTAAATGCTAGCTCCCCCAAAATCACCCTTTGTGATAACCAGTCAGCCAACCTGGTTATAATATGGATCAATGTCTCGTGTGACAACTCCAGACACTCCGAAGTTCATACTGTTCTCCCAAAATTCACCCAATATCAGTTCCAGGATGTACACCGATATAGGCCTACCTAAAAAAGAATGCAAATGAATAAAATTAATATTCTGGTGACATTTTTGTCCATATTTCAGACCTAAATTTTCACACATTAAAATGCACAGTATCTTTGTAATCTGAAATTAGCAATTTTATTTTAGATCGGAACTAATTTTCAAGGATCACAATTTACTTTTTTCGGAATATATTGTGGAAATTAATGTTCAGGAACTAATGCAGTAGTCAACCCATTCACCTCGGGCAAGAGTCAGGCTTAGTGGGGGAATATTACTGGGAATCCACACAACACGTTCATGGGGGTGGGCCTTCCACAAGTTTTCAGTCCTGTTTATTGTTTGGATTCAGGTAATACTTCTCTAATATTGCGTGTTGGGGGGGGGGGGGTGTCGCTTGACTTCTGCATAAACGAACATGTTGAAGAATGTTTTGCAATTGAGACCAAACGCAAACGGATTTTACTAAACTTGGTTGTTGTGGGATCAGATAATCGACTGATGAAACGGAATTCAACTGATGAAAACGGAAACACGGTCGGTTATTTCTTTATACCTCGCTTAATACTGGTTCGATTCTGACAATCTAAACTTTCCGGAGTAGCTGAAGAGATTCTCTTTTCAAATATATATAGTTTTTTAATTTGTGAGATAGTGGGCAACTGAAATTTTCGTGTCGACTTCGCTGAAATTTTTTCTGGACCGACCGACATGCGGTTTTTCTTGTCCGGAAAATTATTCCGTGGACTGACTGAAACACTTTTAGGTTTCCGGAACGCTCTACTTTCTTACGAATACAATGATATAAAATATATGCATGTACCTTCTACCGTTTTCCTTAAAAGGGTTCGCTGAAAAAACCCGATTGAAAATCACAACATTTTCAGCTGAACCTACCGTAAAACGGATTAATGAAGCGAGTTAAAAACTCGGATTTGGAGACGGACTTCAGAAGATTCCGAAAATCCGGAATAAGGATCGCGGGTAAGTTTATTGAAAAATTGGTTATGTCGGTAGGTCATAAGTGTCGAATTAAATTGATTGGATTGGATTGGTTCGAAGGACGGGCTCCTCCGGGGAAAGCGGTCTTGTCACGGAATAGCTTGGGGTGGCGTAAAGCTATGTCTCTCATCCTTCTGTTGACCGCCTGTGCCGTGGTGTTGATTCTGTGAAGGAAACCCACTCGGCGAAATCCAGGCTGGAATCGGTTGTTCCCTCTGGGCAGGATGGACGAAAATACGATGTTGGCCGAGGGGTTGTCGTTCCAGATAGTCTCAGCTAAGGCTTGGAACTTCTGTAGGACTGTCTTTCCCGTATCTCTGGACAGATTATTGGCACCGACGTGGAGCACAATAATGTCGTAGGAACAAACGACAAGACGGATCTCACTCCACATCTCCTCTATCTTGTATCCAGAAAAGGATACAATGTCAGTAGAAGGATCCGTAAGATATTGATCAAAGTACTTGGTCTGGGAATGACCGGCGATGAGAGTCTTGACAACCATGATGAAATTCAAATGCCTGAAGAAAATGCAGCTATGATGACTGATGAATTAGTGAAATTCAAATGTCTGAAGAAATTGAAGATATGCTGCCCTTATTCCGGATTTTCGGAATCTTTTGAAGTCCGTCTCCAAATCCGAGTTTTTAACTCGCTTCATTCATCCGTTTTACGGTAGATTCAGCTGAAAATGTTGTGATTTTCAATCGGTTTTTTTCAGCGAACCCTTTTAAGGAAAACGGTAGAAGGTACATGCATATATTTTATATCATTTTATTCGTAAGAAAGTAGAGCGTTCCGGAAACCTAAAAGTATTTCAGTCAGTCCACGGAATAATTTTCCGGACAAGAAAAACCACATGTCGGTCGGTCCAGAAAAAATTTCAGCGAAGTCGACACGAAAATTTCAGTTGCCCAGTCTCAACAATTACTGTCTGTCTCACATTACGCTGCGGCGAGGGTTTCGTGGATTTATCAGTTAATGTAACACATTAGCTGTCGAAACTCACCATTTATTCCAAACTCTATCTGTGCAATTATTTGTCATCAAAAATATTTTCCTGACATGAGAAATTGTTAAAAAAAGTCACCAAAGCTTGTCTCATCCGAGCAGCCGACGTACATTGCTGTGAAACCAACCGGGCAAGTCCATTTTCACCCACAGGAGAGGCAGAGCCCTAGGGGAAGTAACTCATCCGGCATATTTATTCAATGAATGCAGAAGGAAGAATTAGCTCCCCTAGCACACTACCACTCTCCGGAAAATGGGCTTGCCCGGTCATCGGCATGATTGAGTCTGCAACATGCGGTTGCTCGGACGTGAAAAACCTTGGAGATTTCTTGAACAATTTCTCATGTCAGGAAAATAGTTTTGATGGCACATAATTGCACAGATAGAGTTTGGAATATATGGTGAGTTTCGACAGCTAATGTGTTATATTAACTGATAAATCCAAGAAACCCTCGCCGCAGCGTAATGTGAAACAGACAGTAAAAAACTTTTGTCATCAAACTATATATATTTGAAAAGAGAATCTCTTCAGCTACTCCGGAAAGTTTAGATTGTCAGAATCGAACCAGTATCAAGCGAGCTATCAATAAATAACCGACCGAGTTTTCGTTTTCATCAGTCGAATTCCGTTTCATCAGTCGAATACGCCGACCCGGTTGTTGTTGATAACGAACTTGGGCACATGACAAAACCACAGACGCAAATTAAACTTACCACCAGTTGTTGTTATGGAAGCACACGATTTGACATGATTCACACTGGCAGTCGTCGATGTTTTCTCATATGTTTGTCCAACTCCAATTGTAATAAAAAAGTGTCCATTTATGACACCGATAATCCTTGAAGAAACACAACACGAAACCCGTCAATCACTGAAACAGCGAAAGTCTGAAATTGGCGGGAGAGAAGCGGGAAATCAGCCGATTGGCCCATTTTATCTTACCAGCGAAAATTCTCCGTCAGCACAGCAGAACATTCATAAAAAGATCATCTACGTCGTTGAAAGTTCATAATACAGTAGTAGTATTCATTTTTGACGTCTTCTATCAACATATATCAAGTTTCTCATGACTTGATTGAAAGTTCAACACATCGCCAGTTGCAACAACAACGACGAGACACACAGACACACGAAGTGCCACCTGCAGGGAAGACAACTCCTGTGGGAATATCCGTGTTACTATGTTTTAGAAACTGAATATTTTCTATAACTTATTCCAATTTAAGGACATTATTTCATAGAAAAACAAAAACGATATTTTTGAAGGATAGTGGAATAATTTTACTAAGTTGAGTTATTTAGATTTCATATTTTTATTTGTTTAAAAAAAACAAAAACAAAAACACTGAATTTGTTTTCACTCACGAGAAAAACAAGTCAATATTGTGCTGCCAAGATCAGTTGAATGTGCTTATAATATTTACAATGTACGTATAGGTCACAAAGACAAGTATTCAATAACAGATTCAGAATGCTAAATTTACAAACAAAATGCTAGATTCTTGAAACCAGCTTTAATGTTCTGAATTAAGTTGTTCGTGGTAAATCTTCAAGGATGTAGAATGGCAAATATTCAATACTAAATTTTCGTTGGTGGGGTTATCTTTTTGGTATATTTAATTTTTGAGCATATATGTAGGCCTAGGCCTACAGTACATGTATGAATTTAATCAGACTGCTGGGTGAATGAGGTACAGTTCAGGTACCGGTACAAAAACTCTAAATGATATGATTTTCCATATATAGGTATATGTTGAAGGTACCATGTCTTTGCTTTCACATTCTCGTGTTTTAATGGGTACATATCGGGCATACCTGGACATTAATTATTTTACTCTGGGTACATAAAAGGTACACGATGATTATTATTTTATATGAGGTACCATTTAGGTACTAAAACTCTGAATGACATGATTTTCCATAGGTATGTTTGAGGTACAGTTTCTTCATTTTTATATTCCCATGTTTTAAGGGGTACATATTGGGTACACATTGACATTAATTTTTTTGCTTGGGGTACATAAAAGGTACATTCTGATTATTATTTTTATAGGGAAAAAATATCAAATACAATTTAGGTACTTTCAAGGTACATCAGTAAAAAATCTAAGTCCTGGAAAAGTACACTTTAAGTACACAAAGTCATTTTCAAAGTATTCATTAGATACACATTTGGTATATCATAGGTATAGCTCAATTCGGTATACATTTGAAATTTTCAAATTAAGCATCAATGGAATTTATAGCTCAACACTTTTGTTGATTAATTGTTGTTGTTAATTGTATCCTCGCTCGGACCATGTGATAGGAGTTATCACCACTCTTGCCCAATATACAGCTATCACAGCTACAGTTTCTGGTAATCCAATACAATGGGTGACTGACGGCCTTTATTTTATTATTCGGATGTTCGATTAAAGGAGGACGTATTCCAGTCACATTATATTGGACTACAGTTCCTGGGTAGTAGATACTGCGCAATAAGCCAGGTTGGAATTCCAGTTGGGGCTGGCCACCTTTGACAGTTTTGCTGGCTCTAGGGGGTGAAACTGACTATTTCTCTAAGCTATGAAGCATGTATTTTGCACAAGAGATCAGATTTCATAGTTGCAACAAAAACCTTGTACATTTCCTTATAACATTTCATTGTATTTATTAGGGATTTATTCAACACTATCAGCAAAATTGTGATTTCAAACTTCTATCCAATGTCAAATATATACAGCAGTTCTCTATACTGTGTTAGATCAATTCCCTGGGGCCAAGCTACTCCCCAGCCGTAGTTGTTCGATAAATACTGAATGCTCACATTTGACGAAGACATAATTCATCACACAAAATGTGAATTAATTTTGTTCTGTATGATTTTACCTTTATATTTAGCCCTAGTTTATGAGAAAATGTCCAGTTTTAGCTTCACAGGAGACTGAAACTCAGAATGATTCAACAGAAACCATCAATGTTATGGCGCGTAATCTGCATGCAAAACCATTACAAGTAATTCAAAACGGAAGTGGTCGCTCTTGAGTTTAGGTCTGCCATGAAGCTAAAACTGGACAGGTTTTGATAAGCAAAGGCTTAATACAAAGGTGAGATCATACAGAACCAGACTAGATCGTTGGACAGTTTGGAAATCGGCCATGTTTCCTTCCCATCCTGCAATGAACACCACAAGTGGCAAAGACTAGAGATTTCTTTTGATTTCGACATCCCATGTTTTCCCAGATATGGGATAGGTTTAGCTGGTCGAGTAAAGTTTTTATAAATTTGACCCAGTTATTCGAGTCATATTTTTGGTTTTATCTGTTTGTTCCAGAAATGCTTTATACAGTAGTGATGACGACTTAGATCCAAAAATGTGCAACAAAAAGTTAATAGAGCCAGCAAGTGCAAAAATGTATACTGGGAATCTCCCAAGTTCACCAAGTGCTCCCATGTTTACAGCTTTAGAGTGAACACCAAGAATATTTTTGCAGAATTTTCGGTGTACGAGCTCAATATCTTTACTAGATAACAGAAGCTTATTAAGACACAATGACTCCTTCGTATAACCGATCCATACTTCTGAGCCATAACATAAGATAGGTTGAATCATTGAGTCGAAGATATTGCAGGCTATATCTGGTCTGATAAAATTTAAGTTTACAGAATGCCTAATTCCAAATAAAGCCTTATTGCCTCTGTATGCCAAATTGGATATCGCAGAGTTGAACTTCCCATTGCTGTGCATGACAAGTCCCAGATATTTATAAGAATTTACATTTTCTAAGGGCTCATTTCCAAACAACAGTTTGACCTTGCTTTTGACATTTTGCCAAAATTCCATTACTTTTGATTGGTCAATATTTACTGTAAGACCCCATTTTTGGGTGTACAGCTTAAGTTTATCCAGTTTGGCTTGGAGGCCTGCTTTGCTTCAAGGCATGAGTACAAGATCATCAGCATATGCCAGACATTGTACTGATGTGTCCCAGAGGATGGCTGAACAATCATCTTCTACATGTATTTCTTTGAATATGTCATTAATAAACAAGTTGAAAAGCAGGGGACTGAACACCTTTCCTTGTTGCACTCCCCTAGTAATTGGAAATTCATTACTAAGGCCAGAGTTACATTTAACTCGAGCTTGACAGTTTCTATACATACTTTTGATGATTTTATACATGTTACCTGTAATTCCAGCATTAAGTAATTTTAAAAATAGTCCATCATGCCAGATTGTGTCAAAAGCCTTGCTGAGATCAATGAAGCATTTGTACAGTTTATTTTTACCCTTTGTATATTGGTCAACCAACATTTTAAGAGTGAATATATGGTCAGAGGTTCTACTGCCTCTATGGAATCCAATTTGCTCTTTAGAAATCAATTCTTGCGAGTCAGCATAGTCGATCAATCTGTTGTTCAGTATTTGGTTAAAAAGTTTACCAGGACAACTTGTAAGTGTGATTCCTCTGTAGTTTTTTGTGTCTAGGGGATTGCCATTCTTAAGTATGGGCACAATTAATCCTTCAAGACCACACAGAAGGAAAATTTCCTGACTTCATTACAAGATTAAATAAAGTAAGTGTTTGATTCATGATCTGGGGAATAGATATTTTCAACATTTCATTTAGTATAGAATCCCCCCCACTGGCTTTGTTATTTTTGAGTGTTTTTATCACATTAATCACTTCTTTTTCAGTAATTTCAGCATCCAATATTTGGTTTGCTGGTGCATCCTCTAGAGCTTCCCTTAGTTGATTCACCGTTTTCATAAAGTAACCATTTTCAATATTGTTATCACCTGTATGCAGATGTTCGAAATGCTTGTACCATTTATTTGTACTAATCTGCTCTGCTAGATTGTCATTTCTATTCTCCTGTTTTAGCTTATTAATTATGTTCCATGCACGCGTACGATCTTTATCACATACAGAATTTAATTCATTTAATAATCCATTTCTATAATTTGATCTTGCTTTTCTGACTTTGTTCCTGTATTCTTTGTGTAAGGTGAAATATCGTCTTTTAATATGTTGGTTAAACGGGTGCTTATTGTACTCCTAATTAAACTTTGTCATTTTGTTTCTGAGTTGTTTACACTCTCTGTCATACCATGGCTTGTTTTTGGATATTCTATCTGGTGTGTTACATGTAGGGTTACCTGTACATGTATTTCTGTTGTGTTTTTCTAGACAATTATCTGCAGTAGCAGTCAAGATACTGCTGTATAGAGAGATGCATTTATTAATGTTGAGGGTGTTCTTATTCAATTCTTCCATTAGAGTTGGGCTGGTCTGTGGGATAACGTTATTCAATTCCTGTTCAAATCTCTCTTTCACTGAGGGATTCCATTTGTATTTAGTTGGGAGAGGAGAAATTTCAGATATGTGATCATCATCAATGTTGCTTTTTACTCTGAGTTTGACCTTCAGCTGTAGCTTAATAATTTTGTGGTCTGAAAGTTCACCCAATAGGGGCTGGGACGAGTATAGAGGGATATGAAACGCGGCTCCTCTCTTTGAACTAGGATTTGTCTCGCTAATTGATATGTTAATGAGTGATTAGTGATTGGTTAATTAGTACGCCTCGTCACTGATTGGTTTTTGTGCGCAAAAGACCGTCACGTGTGCTTCGCTGCGAGTCCCGCCCTGTTTCGCTGGTCAATGTTGGACGAATACACGTGCTTGTCAACAAGCGTCCCTTGCAGTGTTGGTTAATGTCATACTGGATTACAGTTTCTTTCCAGCAGAAATGAAGACTGGGATACTCACCCCAATATTCAAGAAAAAAGGAAGGAAAGAACAAGCAGCCAACTATCGTGGTATAACTGTCACATCGCTAGTCACCAAAGTTGTTGAAAGCATAATCCGTACCAGGATGAACCCACAGCTGATGTTACAGCAAAATCCCTTGCAGTGTGGCTTTACAGCATGCAGGTATATCTCCCTTGTACAGTGCAATCATCTTACAGGAGTCGGTCAACGAGAACAAATCAAAGTATCCAGCATATGTTGGTCTACTTGATGCCAGAGCTGCGTTCGATGTGGTTGATCACTCCATTCTTCTCAGAAAACTGTATCTAGCCGGCGCCCAGGGTCTCGGATCTTCATACCAGAGCCAAGACTAAGATCAAATGGCAGGGTTCCCTATCTGACCCAGTCACTATCCAACAGGGGGTGCGCCAAGGGGGCATCCTCTCTACGGATCTGTACAAGGTATATATCAACGACCTGCTCAACAGACTCACTCACTGTGGCCATGGAGCTCGGGTGGGAGTGGTCCCCTGTCCAGCCCCTACGTGTGCTGATGATGTATGTCTCAATGCCTGCAACGATTTCAGCCTTCAAACCCTGCTGGATATTGCAGTTGATTATAGCAAAGACCAAAACTATGATCTTCAGCCGTCTAAGAGTGCGATCCTGTGTTCCGAGAAATCTGCCGATTGTGAGTTCTCTCTCGATGGTGTCGTCATGTCCATTGCTAGCTCCGCCGTTCATTTGGGTCTATACCGGGATGGCTCTATCTTGAAGGCTCGTCCATCCATTGAGGAAAATGTCAGGAAAGCAAGACGCGCGATGTATTCCCTAATGGCTCCTGGACTACACGGCATTAACGGCTTGAATCCTGTAACCGCACATCACCTGTTGGAAACCTACGTCCTACCCATCTTACTGCACGGCGTCGACACCCTCTACCTGACCCAGGGAGATGTACAGCTCCTGGATCTCTTTTATGTTAAGGCTCTAAAACAAATCTTGTCACTACCGGACCGTGTGGCCCAACCTGCAGTATATATCCTCCTTGGCTGCCTGCCTATGGAGGCCCGGATTCATCTTCGAATGCTGACACTTCTGAGAAATATCTGTTCTGGTGGAAACTTGTTGCTGCATGAAATCTGCACCAGGCAAACCATTATGAAGGGCTTCATTGGCAAGAGTTGGTTCGCCGAGGTGCGAAGAGTCCTCGCCATATACGACCTACCGTCGCTTCATCAACTCCTTCACAAGACACCATCAAAAACATCTTGGAAGGGTATAGCTAGATCATTCACTAAAACATCTGATGCCGTCGGACAACTCGATTGACCTGTGCTCTCCTCATCCAGCGGTGAAATCCATCACCTCAAATATGGCTGACGTTCGTTCTGCACCGATAAGGTTAAGGCTCCTGACCGGGTGCTACGTCTTGCAAGCCAACCGTGCCGTATTCAATCAGCATGCAGTGAGAGCCATGTGCCAGCTTTGCTCTCAGGGCAATGAGAACAGAACACATTTTCTTGTCACCTGTGACACTTTATCGGAAATACGCACCAAGTTCCTGTATCTCCTTGCCTCCACCTTGTGCTTGCCTCCACCTTGTGCTTTGCGTGTGGTACGGTACAGCTGCTCTCAATGCTTCATCGGTCCCCGACCATCTAGCCTCATTCATATTGAATCTACTGAACTTCCTCGGTGAATGTTCCTGCCTGCCTTCGATGGAGAGGATGATCAGGCGGTATACCTATATTCTCCATCACCGTAGATCCGAGCTTTTAAATCAACTGCAATAGACTAACTGAACTCCTAAAACGAATCTAATACATGTAGAC
Source organism: Hanleya hanleyi (assembly GCA_036873755.1). NCBI lineage: Eukaryota > Metazoa > Mollusca > Polyplacophora > Lepidopleurida > Hanleyidae > Hanleya > Hanleya hanleyi. The sequence continues at coordinate 2,952 of JAVTVY010044124.1, read as the reverse complement.
ATCGCTCCTCAAACTGCATGAACTGGCGACTCCCGACTCCTCCTTTGTGCCTTGTGTTGTGGTGTGGCGTGTTTTTAACATTCGTTTCGTGTCGTGTGTGTGTTTTAATATTCATTATGAACTATGTACTCCTACGGAGGTGCTCCTTTACAGAGGAGGGATTTACCAACTGAACTGAACTGAACTGAACAAGGCTCCATTAACGTGAACGCCAGTCAACTCAATTTAGGCCAAGATTGGTGACAAAAAAAAATGCTTTACAGCTTAACGAGTGGCAAAAGGAATACATCATGCAAACGACAGGAAACAAAACTAGTGCACAAAGAAAAAAAATCTAAAAAAACATGACTCAAAAGAGTAGTTCAATCACAAAAACGTACAAGAACTGTGAGATTTGTTCAGAATTGTAGACAAGGGCGCATATATATAGGGGGGGGGGGGAAGGTGACATGATGTCATCAGGTATAAATAACCGAATATGTATAGACATGTTGTGAAATTAGGTGGATGATGGTAGACAAGGGCGTTTGTACTTAGGTTCGGGAGATAACGTGGCATGGTGTCATCGGATATAAATAACCGAATATGTATAGATATATGGTAAAATTAGGTGGATGATGTCATAAGGTATAAATAAACGGATGACGTGTATAGCTATTTCAACAGATTGCTCCGCGCCCGAGCCAGGAAACGCTTATTATATCTACTATTATATCTAAATTCAGCCCTATATAAATCCCGTGCGAGTTGAAACTACTATTGTTAGCCTATCAGATGGATAGCTGGTTGTAACTATTTCAAGATCACGCCCACAGTAATTACACGCGGTAGCTCGTGGTCTAATATATAAACATTATCCCGAAACAGTTTCCAAATAAGGCATCATTTCCCGGCAGGGTCCGTAAACATGAAAGAGTTTACTCCCGCCGAAAAATCTGGCTTTGTTAGGGGTAGAAAATATCAAAAGATTGTGCCGTGCGAATATGTTAATCTCATTGGAGTAAACGTCAATTATTGTCAGAGCGAAAAGGTTTAAATGTTCGTGATTGTCTGATTTTGGGATCTTACATTGAACACTTTCATCACCCCAATCTGTGTCTCCTCCCGATTTATACCTCCATAATTAGTTTAAAGTCAGCATCAAGAATAATTAGCTTTATTATACAGAATCTACATGAATGGTTGATACATGCTATTCAACTGGCTGATTTTGGTGAGCTATGTAGCATAATTAGAATACTAAAAACAAACTTGTTTTCTTAACTTCATTTTTTTTTCATCGTTAGTCATAGTTATACGCAATATATTGCCTAGTATGTGTGTATCTTCCTATTTCTGTCCTCTTAGTGCCCAATATACTGATAATTCCTGTGTAACACCAGTGACATGATTGAAGAAAAGTGTTAGGAAAAGTTTATTATTCGGAATGTCTGCATTTATTGTACGCATTATAAAGAGTTTTGTCAATGGAGACTGTTGAAATCAAATTCTGTAGTCATTGGTGATCTTGATTTTCAGATATTTCCCCAAGTGAAAATGTGCCTTTCCGTGAGAATGACCCCACAGTGCTATTTAGACAATATATTGTGAAGCCGGCGTGTGAAATTGAATCTGCGAATCTAAAAACAGATTTGCGAATCTAAGCTAAATATACAATATATTATTCACTTTCCCCACAGTGTTATTTAGACAATATATTGTGAAGCCGGCGTGTGAAATTGAATCTGCGAATCTACGCTAAATAGACAATATATTAAGTATGCAGGAGGTGCGAATCGATGCAATTTAGATGCGATTATCAAAGTGCTAATTAGACAATATATTGTCTTCTCTGCAATCTTGACGAGGTAAAACAGATTTGCGAATCTACGCTAAATATACAATATATTAACTTTCCCCGAAGTGCGAATCTATGCAATTTAGATGAGATTATCAAAGTGCTAATTAGACAATATATTGTCTTCTCTGCAATCTCGACGAGGTAAAGCAGATTTGCGAATCTATGCTAAATAGACAATATATTAACTCTCCCTGAAGTGCGAATCTATGCAATTTAGATGAGATTATCAAAGTGCTAATTAGACAATATATTGTTTCTTTCTGGGGAACAAGAGCTCCAAGTCCCAGCATCGCACATATGTATATAGTCTACATTTTATGCAAATCATTCGTGTATTTCGAAAAGGAAAACGCCGACATTCTCGGTATGAGCAAACTGAGAAGAATGGAATGTGCTCGCGTGAAGCTTTCTCGTGATGACAGGTTAAGGAAAGAGATATTCAGCGTTTTACGTCATGTTACATTGTACGTCACAGGTTATGTTGGCTTTGGTCCATGGAAGATGAGCGTTATCCGCTTTAATAAGTATCGGCGACCTCAGTGGGGTATAACTTGTCATTGACGTCACGGACAAGTCGAACGATATTCTCGCTCACCCGAATCAGTCGGTGTACCTCCATTCGCAACTTCTCGGGGATCTCCGGTTTGAGATGTCCCCTTCGTAGATTTCCGCTCGGGAGTTCCGAATGGGTGTACCTCGTGTGAGGGAGGATACTCGAACAGTGTCGATCATTCCGTCAGCAAGTTTACTCTGCTGCATAATCTGGTAGTGGGATGAATTCTCATTCAATATTGACGTTCAGTTGAATCGATGCAGGGGGGCATATTGCGGGGGGCATATTGCGGTCGGTGGATTTGTTCGGGGAGAAACAGAATATATTGTATAATTAGCATCTCGTTCTAAATAGCAAAGTATCCTAGAAAATATCTGCAAATTAGCAGCTTTGCTAATTAGATTCTAATTATATGCGAGAGAATATAAGCCAATCGCGCACCTTAATGCATCTGCCAGTGTTTTCATGCCAAGGGAAGTAATTTTCAACTTCTAACCCACAATTGTAGGAATTGCGTAATAGGTCTGATACTATATATATATATAATTATTCACTTTCC